>JAKTYO010000008.1:99960-113194 GCA_030578735.1 Metschnikowia noctiluminum | reverse complement strand
GGCTTAGCTCAGGTCGCTCGATGAGCTCGATGCGCTAATGTTGGTCTAGTTAGATGCCTGACAGGCCGCGAAAACGCTCAAGGTGTCTCGAGATCCGAGTTATTGTTCCTGTCTGCAAAAAAGATAACCGAGATATTTATTGGAAAAAATAGAAGTAAGAGGGGAGTGGTTGATTTATATAGAGACTCCAAGATCAGAAAAGTAGGAGAAACAAGGAAAACAAGCAAGCGTTTAATGTCTTTTACAATAACTTCAAGTGCCACTCTATTTGTGCCTTCAAAAGCTGACATTGTCAAGCCTTGAGGTGGCTAAGTACTATCAGATAACGCTGTCTATGATGGGCCTGGCTTGAGCTAACCTGGTGTGGAGCAGACTCTGTTGCTTTTGAGAGTCTTCGCTGCCATGAAGCTGGATGCCAATATGATAAACATTGTGGAATTGATAATCAAAGTGCAACTGTTCATATCGCTGGGACCACTATCCAGCCCGTTGGGTGTCCACGATATCTTGATTCTGTTATAGGGCCGCGCCCTTAAAGCCGCGAGCCAGCAATCTGCAATGTCTTATCGAACATAGGCAATCAACGTGAGCCGCCATCTAGTATTAACTTTGACCGGAATGAAGAAACAAAGAAAAAATTTGATCAATTACGATGATACAAAAGCGTTCGAAAAATGAAATGACACCAATCTCATAAAGTGCTGTCTTCCGGACACGAACTCTGGTGTCTGACATTCTACGGCAATTTTTTCATTATTCACCTTCTCAGGCATTAGGGCCGAATTCCGTGGACATAGATATTTATAGGGCCAACGTAGCGCGCACCCCGGCGCCTCGAGCCAAGCTCGGCCCTACAAAGTACCCTAGATTGCAATACCTACCCGGCCTTTTCCAAACACCCTTTTCAACACCTATCTGTCTTTACATCACCAAAGGAAAGAGCTAAGAATGACGCGGTTCAGAGGATGTATAGACATCCATTCTGGCCAGGTCAAGCAGATTGTCGGAGGTTCGCTCACGGCAGACGATACGCACCACTCGGCCGAAACAAAAGAGAATTTCGTATCCAGCAAGCCATCCTCATATTATGCCCAGCTTTATAAGACTGAAAACGTCGCTGGGTGCCACGTGATCAAGCTAGGTACCAACCCTGCCAATGACGAAGCGGCCAAGCTCGCCTGTGCCACATGGCCAGGCCATTTGCAAGTTGGAGGCGGGATCAATGATTCAAATGCACTCACCTGGCTTGATACGAATAAGGCCTCGCATGTGATTGTCACGAGCTGGCTATTTTCAAAAGCAGACAATGGCCAGACGGTGCTTGACTGGGAAAAGCTAGCAAAACTCTCAAAACTCGTTGGAAAAGACCGTTTGGTCGTCGATCTAAGTTGCAGAGAAATCGCAGGCGTTCTGCCGAAAAAATGGGTCGTTTCCATCAACAAGTGGCAGACCCTCACCGATAGCGAGCTCGGCGCAGATTTTCTACATGAAGTGGCAAAGTACTGTGATGAGTTTCTCATTCATGCAGCAGATGTAGAAGGTCTTTGTAAAGGAATTGACGAAGACTTGGTTCGCAAATTGGGCGAATGGTGTCCTGCTGGATTTTCAGGGAAAATCGTCTATGCTGGCGGGGCCAAGCTGGTATTTGATTTGGATTTGGTCAATGAGCTAAGTGGAGGCAAAGTGGACTTGACTTATGGGAGTGCCCTTGATATTTTTGGTGGCGATTTGGTCAAGTTTGAGGACGTGGTGAGCTGGGGGAGAAATTAGAGGCATTTGGAGATTTTCCTGGGTCTCTCCAAATTTGTGTTATAGAAAGAACCAGCCACTATTTGGAAGCGTGAACGAACATTTCGATGCTATCAAATATTAGTTCTTTGTACGGCCTAGACACACAAATAGAAGATAACATGATGAGAATCCTCAGAGTTATAAAAAGAATACGTAGCATCATTATACATCCCTACAACCACTCACTAGAACTTCGAAAATGAGTCCATTCTGTTTTGATCCTATCCTATGACTTCGAGCTCGGCTACTGAAATGAGATTTGGTGCCTACACAACACCGGCACTTGTCTACAATTCGATGCCCCGTATAACGTATCATATTTTCTTTTCTATCGTACACTTATTAATCCATGCTTACCACGCCGAGTTCCCAAAACCTTCGCCATAGGCATACCCGTTGGCAGGCGAGTCACCACCAGCTCCACCCGGAGAGCGGCCATATGTGGTGAAGCCGCCTGCTGCCGTACTATTGGCCTCTACAGAGTCTTTGTTGAGCTCCACAGCAATACCCGCTAGTTTCAACTGCAATGTTTCGATACCACGCACCACTACTTCATCTGGTGGCAAGTTGCCCACTGTTTCCACATCCATATAGAAGTTTCCTGGTTTGGCGTTATAATCAAAATTCGCCTCAGGATCTGGTGCCTCTTCCCACTCACAGTTTGCCGATTTGGGCCATTCTGTCTCTGCATCGACTTCGTGCCAGTAGTCTGTGTGCTTCAACTTGTTCCAGGGGTCGTACTCAAAACCTACCGCAGAACATGGTGACCACTTGGCGTGTTCCTTGGCGATACCTTTTTTAGCGATGCACGTGAGACGGAGCTCTTGGTGTTTCCGCAACTTACAGAGTAAAGGGCCACGCTGCTGTGGATCACGCACCACAGGATCACCCAACTTGGATCCGTTGTGAAATTTTGCCAAGTCGGATGCGTACACGTTCATGGTGCTGTCCGAATCGCACTTGGCGGTGAGCTCAAGTTTGACCGAGCAGTTCGGACAATACTGGTCACAAGTGCAGTCACGAGAGTAAGACAAGTTCTCGATACCCTCGCTACACAAGGGCACCAAGCCCAACCGATGCGCGAGCAACTCGTCGGCAAGAACGGAGGTGTTGACGTCGATCTCCACCAAATCTATAGCGATCGTGGGTACCTCGGCGAGGATCGTTCGACGAAGCGAGTTCGCGAGCGAAAGATCCACGCCTCGCAAGATAAAGTCCACGCGATCACGCTCCGTCAGTCTGATAGTGACCCTTGGTCCAGCATCAGAGGCATCGATCTCCATTTTTTGGGGGGTTTGTGGGTGATGACAGTGGTTGAAGGAAGCTCTGTAGAGCTCGAAAGGACGCTCAGCTTCATGCTGATTTTCCGGCTGGCGCGAATCTGTGGTGCACGGGCGCGAAAGACGAGCGACCGAATGCTGCAAATCGACCGTCGGCGCTAAACAAATATAGTCAATATGTTTTCAAAAAACAAAAAGGGGGTTAGTGACCATGTAAATAAACGGTAGAGTGGTTCGAAAAGTGGTTTGGAAGTGCCTTGAAACCTTCAAGTGAAAAAAGATCTTCTTTGACCAACAGATATTGCAATCTCATACTTTTCAGACATGGCGAACAGCGGAATCGAACTCGAGAAATATTTATTGGTGGAATCCGGAATGTTTTTGAGCCTTACAAACCCAGGGATTTGGATTTGGATGTTGTATCCTAAAGATAGAAATAAAGCGAAAATACTGAAAAGAAGTGGTTTAAAGTGAAAGAAGGCTGAATCTTTGCGCTCTAATGTCTATAATGTGCGCACGCAAATGCTCGATAAGCGAGCCAATAAACGATCTGAAATGTTGTTTTTGAGACTCCTTACCAAGACTAGTTTTGAAGTATGGCAAAATCTTTTCTGTTTATCTACGAGTGAGTAACAGAAAATAAGAACTCTCTCTCGCGATCGTCTGAAAACAATCTTAGAAAGACGATGGTATGGTGTACGATCACCAGCGTTATATTTCATACGCTCCATCGTAATGAACATTGAACAAATCGCCAAAAGAGTCGCTGCATAATCTATAGTTCATTTCCAGAGGAATCAAAGAAGTGTTTTGGGTCTCGAATGAACAAGCTTGTCATTGCTTTTGAATGAACTGTCTGATGCACGTTCGTAGAAGTTGGTTTTGAAACAACCCCTCACCCCTTCCACGAATAAAAAAAAGGGACACCCTCAAAAATTGAGGACTGGTGGGTAAAAAGGTAAGGTTTACCAGGAAAAAATCAATTAGGGAACCTACAGATATTTGGAAGGCGTTTTTTTTCAAGACGGATTTAGAAAGGTACAATCCAACAGCAGAACCTGAAACTATTATTGCATATTGTTCTGGTTTGGGCTTTTGTGAGCGCACGTCTCCATTCCTTCCCAGGGCGGCTTTCGGATCAAATCCTTTGAAAACTCGCACACTGGACTGCGCAACTGTTAAGGTTGAAGAACACCGATTATTTGTCGAGTTTCCCATACTACACCTAGAGTAACAAAAATGAATGCTTTCGACAAAAAAATAACGCTTCCAGATTTGCGTTTTGAGAAGTCGTTTCTTCGCTCGCTCCAGCGTTACGCAGATAGCTCTGTTGGCAAGCAAACTGGGCCTCTCTCAGACTCCGAGTTGGCTCTATTAGACGACCAAAAAGCTACCGGAATTGAGCCAGAGGAGTTGAGCCCTATCGGAATAATTACTCCAAGCATTGTCACATATGCAGTGATCAAAGATATAGTTCTTCGGCCGCTTTTGGAGGGGTTTCTGTGGGCGCTCATTGTGATTCTCTTTCGTCCGACTTTAAGACTCGTGAGTTCTCATGGTTATAGAGTGGGACATTGGATAGCAAAGATCCTAGGAGGGCCACCAAGTAAAGGCTTCTAAATCCTTTTTTGGGGATTTGCTTCCAGTCACCTCTAGTTGTTTTCTCATTGGCTCAGAAAGTCGCGTCACAAACTTCTTATCAGACGAAATTTGAAAAGGTGTTTGAAAGCGTTGTTGAAAAGCAGATATTCTATTATGCACAGGTCCCATCTTTTTTGTTATGAATCTGAAAGCGGACTACGTGAGATCTTTTTCGGTTGGCCTTTCGGAAAACAGAAGTCATGAACTGATTATTTTGAACTGACGTCGAAAGAGCTCAGGAATAAATCCCCGCAAAGAGCCTCGCCACTGCCTGACTTGAGGCAGCATGTTGACTTAGAGCTGGACTCATTGAGTGGTCCACTTGTGGGAAGTACTTTTTGCCGACCTGGACTCGCCAAATGACGAGAAAGTGCTTTTTATGCTCGAATGGGAATCGAGTTTTGCCAAAACTAAAGAGAACCGAAGCGAACGAAATTCTCCAAAGTAAAAACCCACGATATGCTCCCACCACTTACTTGATGCTCAGAGACTCTAAGTCAGCTGCGTGTTGTTGATTTACGCTCTGATTATAAATCTTGTCCTTTACCAAGCTCCGTCGATAGTTTTACATTTAGAGGGCTTTTGCTGGCGATATCAGCTTACATGATGTTGAGGCATAGCTCATGAATAAGAAACAAAGAGCACATGCATAAACGAGATTTCGTGTAAAGTTCGGTCTCTGCTCTCAATTCCTCTTATTTGCTGCCCCTATTTACACAGATCGCTTGATATTGCATGGTTCGGAGGCTCTCATTATTGTTGCTTCGGTGCACAATATGAACTTTTAAAATCACAGTTCGAAAGCTGAACTACTATTCAGGTTGTACATGGTCTGCAGCTGTATCCGAATCCATGTCTAAAGGCAAAACCTCTGATGAGTGATGGGGCAGCAAAAGACGCATCGAAACACACTTTTTCGATCTTTCAACGAACTGAGATTTTCTCGTTTGTTGCCATTTTTCGTCGTTTAAAACCTGAATCGCCGTGGGCAGCGCACATTTTGTGATTGAGAGTATCATTTTTCCGGTTCGGATTAGAGAATCATTGAAAAGAGGGCTTGCCTTTCTTTCTGAGCTCCAGTCAAGCTTGAGCTTGCTTCTTGGGATTCTAGCGGTGGGCGCAAAGTTTGTGCTCTTAAAAGTATGAAATACTCTTTTTCCAGGTTTTAGAAGAATATTGTCTGCATTTGCGAAAATTTTGTTCCACGTCAAAATTTTGTTCAATTTTTGTGAGCGTGAGCACTTGATCAGACTCGGTGGCAGCTTGTCCGGGAACATCTCCAAAGTGATTTGTCTGCTAGTGTTCACTGCCCAATCAATTACTTTTTGCTGGGGGGTCACGTAATTCATGCTTGTGGACTGCTTTCGAGGGCTAGCAAGCAAATACTCAGAGGAGCCGGTGGGCGAGAAGTACCTCACTGATCTAAATTGTTTTGGTCTTGGAAACTTCAGCGATGATTTTTTGTGAACGCTTTGAGTTTCATCCAGTGAGTTCCGGAAAAATGCTAGGGAGTCAATTTGGAACCCTTTCGGAATTTCAAATATAGCTTCAGCTGAGACATTTGACCGAGTGCTTTTTGCTTTTCTTAATCTTTTCTTTCTTCCCCTCCTTTTCTTATGTTGTTTCATGTGCATAGAACAACTGTTCAAGCTAGGACGGATTATCTGATTTCGTATCGCGTTTCTCAAAGTGCGCAGTCTGAAGTTTCTATGTTGCAAAGCTTCGGGCTCCGTCAAGGACATCGTGTCTAGGTTTGGGACCCTGAGCCACGACTTGGCTTTTATTGCATCGTCTGAGATCAGTTTGGAAGAGATGGTCCTTTTCTTACATAGCCAGAACTCGTCTTCTTCTTTTGTTGCGAGCAATCCGAGAACTATTTCAGTCTCCCCGTTCAGCTCAGTTGGGGATACATCACTCTCACGAGGATGCAAGAATCGAACTCGATTGAAAGCATCTTGCTGGATATATTTCGGGCTCACAGAGAAGCCTGAACTTGAGTCCGAGACCAGAAAAATCTCTCTTACTTTGTTGTGTTTGGCTTTCTCTTCGGAAGCGTCATAAGCTGCAGGCTTATTGTGGTGGAATATTTGTCTGGTCTCGAGAACCCAGATGGTGATTCCCAAAATTATGAGGCCCAATTCGATCATCATAGTATTCCAAGATTGCTCGAAAATAAAGAGTCCGGTGAGAGGGTCGAAGCACTTTGGTTTTTTACTCACAGATGCTCGACGCTCGCAGCCTTGACTTGCATGTTTCTCGACTCCGAAAGGGACACAAATGCGAGAAGGGTTACAAGTAGACATCATGATCAAGCATCAAGATCCGATTTGCGTCGATCACTTTTCAAGATTACATAATATCGAGCCAAAAAAAGTCGTGTGATAATTTGCTCGAGGATGCAATCGACTTGACATTTGGCCAGGTTATCTACGACACATCGAGAGACTAATCTCATGACTCTTCAGATCGAACATATACATCACCATCCACAACCACAACCACTTCTTTTTTTTAATACACTCACTTTAGACTGCAAATTGCATGTTTCGTTTCATGGGCGTGGCACAAATGAATGGATCATGTGATCGTATCAACTCATGATTTGGATCTTTTCAAAACAATCCCAATTTCTCTAAAGTTCCGCCTCAATTCTATTGACTGAGCAGAACCTCTTTTAGTGGAACATTCTCATGCACCTTGACCCTAGTAAGTGTTCTTATATATGGCGTCTGCGACCTGAAGAGCTTCGTTGACCTCTTTGACATCATGAACTCTGACAATGTCTGCGCCTTGTTGCACGCAAGCCACTGCAGAAGCCACGGTAGAAATCACACGAAGCTTGGCATCCTCCTGCCCCGTGATCGTCCCCAAAAATCTCTTTCTGCTAGTTCCCATCAAGACAGCCATGCCGTGGAAGCTGGTGTAGTTCTCGGACTGCAAGTCAACCTGCGCATACTTCTTAAATCTCTTTCCATGGCGGATGAGCTGCAAGTTCTGGCTCAAGTCCTTCGCAAAGCCAATCCCGGGGTCAACAATCACCTGCCATTTGCGAACGCCCTTCTTCTCTGCCACTTGCAATTGGGCAGCCAACTCACGGCAAACACCGTTGATCAAGTTTCGCGTAGGTGTTTCCAAAAGAGACATCATACCCGAACTCTCATCGATATTGTACTCCACAAGCGAGGGATCGGCAGGGCCATACGTGGTCAATTTGCTCATGGTGGCAGGCGTGCCTCGCGTGTGGTTCATGACGTATCCACAGCCAGATTTGGCCACCACATCGAAAATGTTGGAGTCGTAGAGACCCATGGAAATGTCGTTGATGATATCGGCCCCTTCCTCCAAAACTTTGGCGGCCACAGGGGCCCGGTATGTATCGACGGAGATGAGAATTTCATCCAATGCCGTCTCGCCACGGATAGCCTCCACAACAGGCAAAACCCGCGCAAGTTCCTCTTCCAACGAAGGCTCGGAGCTGCCTGGGCGTGTGGAAACGCCGCCAATATCGATGATCTCGGCGCCCCACTCCTTCATCTTCAAGGCCTCGGCCACAATGGCCTGTTTCGACATAAATAGCTTATCGCCACCATCGCTGAACAGATCGGGCGTGGCGTTGAATATCGCCATCAATACTGATTTCGACAGCCCGTCATGATTGAACCGGAGGCTCCTGCCGCCCGTGCCGGGCATCACCAGCACGAGTTTCGGCAGCGCCTGCACCTCGGGGTCCGAAAGCGCCGCTAGCGACTTTGCTAGATGGTTGTGGATGGGTTCGGCGGTCACAGGGTGAGTGAAGTCGGGTGGAAGGAGCTCACAAAGAGGCTGGAGAACAAATGTGCGCTCAAGCATCGCTTTGTGGGGCACCACAAGGTCGGGCGTAGTGACGGTGACGCGGCCGAAAAGCACAATGTCCAAATCGATCGAGCGCGGGCAGTTTTCGAAATCCTTGACGCGGCCAAGCCCGTTGTACTCGATGTTTTTGATGACCTTGAGGAGGTCGTGTGGGCTCATGTCTTGCACCTGTAGAAGCGCAGCACCATTGTAGAAATCAGGCTGCTCGGTGTAGTACATGGGCTTGGACACATACAACGAGGACGTGCTCAAAACCGAAATCTGGGGGTGTTTTTCGAGCAACCGCAACGCAGTGGTGATGTTCTGGATTTGGTCTCCCTCGTTAGAGCCAAAGGCAACGTATGCTTTGTGTGCGCCGGCGAAGTCTGCGGTAGACTCCACGGGCAAATCGAATGAGGGCGAGCTTTCTCGTCTTGGAGAACATGGTTCTGAACCGCCTTGGCCATGTCCTAGGCTTTCGGAACTCGAGTTTTGTCCTTGATCTGGAACACAAAGAGCCGGCTTATTTTCGAAACAGTCGCGTGTGTAAAAGCAAGACACGCCTACACCCTCGGTATATACGACAGCGTTGGGTTTGGTCACACGGACCCCGGCACTATCGACCGAGGGGAAGTTTTGAAAAACCCACTGGCAAGACAGCGCCACGAGCGCCTCTACGGTTTTGAAGTTGGCGCTCTCCAAATAGAAACTGACCGACTCAGATACCTTGGCTACATCCAAATGAGGGTCGCTCACGTTCAAGTCAAGATCGAGTACCACGTACTGCTTGTTTAGGCGCTCAAATGTGAATACGCCTATGAGTGTCAATGCTCGGAGACCCAGAATCTGGTAGAGAGCTCGCGACTCAGTGGAGGTTGAGAAAGAGACAGGGGCCCGTATATCAACTTTGGGAGCCGAGACTTTGAGCTTGATTGAGCTTGAAACGGCGCGTTCTGCGGTCAAAACATCCTCCAAGACCGCCCGCCCCAACCCGCCCAACGAGCGGAAGTTTTTTTGTTGATTCAGTTCAAGGAAACTGGCGATCTTGTCGGAAATCACCGCATAATTTAGCGAATAGTGAAGGTTATCAGTTTCAGACGCCTTAGAGAAGTCTGTGGCAAAATCAACATCGATTTGTACGGGGTGTGGCACGGGTTTCTGCCAGTGATCGAGCCCGACAATTGCCTTTCCCTCGAGCCCGGAAATGTGGACCTTATCAGACATATGTCTTAGAATGGGAGATGCGAGGCGAAAGAGGGGCACAAACGCCTTTTTGGACGCAGAAAGTGGCGAAAGCACTTTGTCTGGATTTCTTCCCAAAGTCTCAGGAGAATTTTGATTTAGGAATTTCGTGAAAGGGACCGAAAAAGTGGAGATCGTGATGCTTTTCCAAGTTTCGTGAGTCCCGGTTTGGAGCAGATGAGACAACTTTTGATTTCTGATTCTGACCTCAAAAACACGCGGAGATAACGATGCAATCAAAGAGTACCTTCTATGTATTACCTGAGCAAATGCTTTTTGGGATCACTTTTCCGATAAGTGATTGAGTACCCTTGTTGTGAAGACCCTTAATCTCACCTCTTCTTCAGATTCCGTTGTATCGCTTCATGGCACCAGTGCACGTGACCCGATCTGGGACTGGACCACAGCACGCCCCAGATAAGTCATAAGTCCAGCCTGAGAATTCATGTGAATACTAAAGTAAAAAAAAAAAGAAGCAAATTTTGAGCTGTGATAGGACTCAACCATGAAGATCAAACCTATCCATAGAGTGAAAAGGTGTTTTTTGCGAATGAGTATTGGTGTCTCGCGCTCAAATATACCTCTACTTATCATCATAGTATACTAGCCCATAGTTAATCCAGTGTGTCAGACATTTGGAACGTGAGTGTCAGTTGTGACAAAAGAATAGGTTCAAAACTGTTTACTTACCTTTGAGAGTGATTTTGCATTGCGGGGCAAAATTTATATTAGCTATCCTCCCCTCTATGCCGTGCGACAACGATGCCTCCAGATTCTTTCCTTTTAGTTATAAGTGTAAGCTTCCTTTTAGTTATGACTGTATGCTTTTTTTTTAGTTATAACTGTGAGCTTTTTTTGAGTTATAACTGTAAGCTTTATTGTAGACGTTTTGGGTTTTGAAGTACCCCACATCCTTCAACAATAGAGCCAGGAGGACTCTTACTATTGTGATTCGACCCACAATTTCCCTTGCCAAAAATTCCAACCCACTGTCAATTATATAACCACCTGATCACACTCTTAGAATATTCTACCTCTTTCTATACCAAATCTAGACTAGATCGAGACTGACTCGAGACTGACTCGAGACTAGCTCGAGACTGACTCTAGACTGACTCTTTCCCTAGGCCCTTTGTCAAGATTTCGAACTCATCAAACTTGAGATTATCCGCAAACTCGACGTCGTCCGCTACGTGGTTCCCGTAATCGGTCGTCTCTATTAGAAAAGCTTCTGCCTTTGCCTTTGTCAATGCCATATCCTCCATAACAATTCTCAAAATAAGCTCGGGCGCCAACACATACGTGGCAAATAGATCGGGGGCCCAGTAGATCACTGTTTTGTTGAGTGATTTCCGCAATAGCTCGCCATAAGATCTTTGGATCAATTGAGACACAAAATGCTGCCTGCGAAGTCCGTAGAAACCTGCAATATACTTCCTCCACGGCAAGTCAAAGGACTCTACGTGTGACATTGTTGCGTGCGGCAGCAGAAGGCGCTGGTCCCGGGCATTTGTGTAGAACACAGAGACAGGTTCTTCGCCTGCGAGGAGTTTCGGTACAAGATGGAGCAATTTTTCGACTTTATCCTTGAGCTCCTTCTTGGACTTCGGGAGCACGAGTTTGCGATCCTTATACTTTCTTTTTGCAGAATCCGCTAGCGCCAGGCTAGCGTTCAGTCCCAAAATCACGCTCGCAAGAGACAAGCCTCTTCTTGGAGAAGAGCGATTGAAACATCCTGATAACATAGTGGGAGGAGTATGTGTGGGACTTGCTGGCGACCGCTCGTCGGCTGTGGACTCCAAATCCAGCTCGCTTTTCTCCGCTAAATCCAGGGCCTGTTTCAGTAGAAGAACCATCTTATCTAGTTGCTCTAACTTCTTCTCGTCCAAAGGCTTTAGCGGCTTGATATGCTTCACATTGATGAAGAGATCTGCATTAGGATCTTTGTGGATGAAAGGCTTCTTGGCCTTTTTGGGTTTGAAGGGTTTTTCCAAGGTGTTTTTACTCTTGGCAAACACAGAAGCCGAGAGTCGGGAGTCTGGAGAATGCTTCTCTTTCGGCACGGGCTCTTTTGGCGAGATCATGAGATTGTTTTATGAATTTTCAGGAATTTTTTAAATATTAGAGAAATGCTTTCTTAGAGTTGCTTCCCGGGGTTTGTATTTCGAGGCACTCAAGAGATCCAAAAGTCACACTAAGCAAGCTGCACTTAGCGTGTAATTATTCTCTCGAAAATGTATGTTCGGCTAAAGGTCACGAGCAGATGAACTTCCAAGCTTCAGAAATGAGAGATTCCAAAGAGCAAAACTGGCTTTTCTGAGAAAAAACAGGGCGTTTTTTGCAAAATATCTGTCTATTTTCAACGATTCGGACGACAAAAGAGAGATTTTGGCGATAAAGAGAAAGTCGTGGGGCTGTTTCCGAATTTGGCTTAGTATCGGCCCCCGCCAGTCACGTGACGCCTGCGCTCAACCGTTTATGTTGACCCTTTGCCGCATTTGTCAAATGGCTGCGAATTCATCCTGTATAAAAGCCCATCGAGGATGCCCGCTCACTGAGCGGAATGTATAAGCTTAGAAATCATATTTCGAAGTGGTCAACTAAGACCTCACAGCAGTAAGGCTGAGACAAAATGTACTCTTTGATTGCCAGTATAGACACTGAAGTATTTTAAAGAGTCTAGTCGCTTGGCTTTTCCTGAAGTCACACTCTTTTTCTTCTTGTTTTCTTCTTTTCCTCAAATCTCAGATGAAACAACTTTGTAGCCATGCAGCTGGTTACACAATAGAGCGTCTCAGCCTAGATGCTCGTTATATCATTATTAGTTTTACTTTGCAGTACAAATAGGCAGTTTCATTTGGGGTCAGCCACTTTTTTAACTTCCCTCCTGAAAGAAAGAATGCGAGAATATTCCAGACTTTAGAATTTTGTCTCCTCCCTATTCTTGGTAGTTCAATTTCTAGTTCCACCATCGCCCCCTTATGTATATGCTAGCCCATATCTTGTTCAACGACGTGATTCATTCAATACTCAAAATCTGAGGAAAACCGCCTTTGGCATTGGCAGATTTTGCGAGGCATAAGCCTACATTTAGCTCAGATCTCGGTCTGAGTTCCTGAAATTTATTCAAGGTGTCGGTTTCAACCTCGGGGCTCGCTTCTTCTTCTTTGTCTTTTTCTGACTCAAGCTATTGACTTTTGTATAAACTAAAACTGCAGCTCTATTTTGGGGCAGTGAATTTGGAAAGGCAAGAAAATGGTTGGCTGAGCCTCCGCCCTATAATACGATGAATCTTTAAAAAAAAAAAAAAAAAAAAGCCTCTTTTGAGAATTTTTAATCCTTTTATTCTTTTATGTGGTGTTCAAAAATGTCTCCCCATCATAGCTCTGAACGTATAAGATCCCACACAATTAGCTCGTCTTTTCTCTCGACATAACCACTCTTCCTTT
>JAKTYO010000008.1:86040-99940 GCA_030578735.1 Metschnikowia noctiluminum | reverse complement strand
GTATCGGCCCCCGCCAGTCACGTGACGCCTGCGCTCAACCGTTTATGTTGACCCTTTGCCGCATTTGTCAAATGGCTGCGAATTCATCCTGTATAAAAGCCCATCGAGGATGCCCGCTCACTGAGCGGAATGTATAAGCTTAGAAATCATATTTCGAAGTGGTCAACTAAGACCTCACAGCAGTAAGGCTGAGACAAAATGTACTCTTTGATTGCCAGTATAGACACTGAAGTATTTTAAAGAGTCTAGCCGCTTGGCTCTTCCTGAAGTCACACTCTTTTTCTTCTTGTTTTCTTCTTTTCCTCAAATCTCAGATGAAACAACTTTGTAGCTGTCAGGGACCCTAGCCTGGTTTGTATTACCCTGCAGGCCTAGTCGGCCGTGTCGTTCAGATACTTGCTCATTTGAGAGCAAGTATAAAGCCTACGGCCAACTCCGTCGCCTCTTCAAGGTATAGACATAAGTAGAGCTGGATCCCCAGTGTATCTGTGGACCCAGTAAGCTAGTACTACATACATTATGGATATGAATACAATGCCATTTAACGTTTACGAACTGGTGTTCGATACTCTTGACCCAAACACACAAGAACTGGTGTTTGAGACTATCGGACATAACAGTAGCCATGCAGCTGGTTACACAATAGAGCGTCTCAGCCTAGAGAATCGTTATATCATTATTAGTTTTACTTCGCAGTACAAATAGGGCAGTTTCATTTGGGGTCAGCCACTTTTTTAACTTCCCTCCTGAAAGAAAGAATGCGAGAATATTCCAGACTTTAGAATTTTATCTCCTCCCTATTCTTGGTAGTTCAATTTCTAGTTCCACCATCGTTCCCTTATGTATATGCTAGCCCATATCTTGTTCAACGACGTGATTCATTCAATACTCAAAATCTGAGGAAAATCGCCTTTGGCATTGGCAGATTTTGCGAGGCATAAGCCTACATTTAGCTCAGATCCCGGTCTGAGTTCCTGAAATTTAATCAAGGTGTCGGTTTCAACCTCGGGGCTCGCTTCTTCTTCTTTGTCTTTCTCTGACTCAAGCTATTGACTTTTGTATAAACTAAAACTGCAGCTCTATTTTGGGGCAGTGAATTTGGAAAGGCAAGAAAATGGTTGGCTGAGCCTCCGCCCTATAATACGATGAATCTTTAAAAAAAAAAAAAAAAGCCTCTTTTGAGAATTTTTAATCCTCTTATTCTTTTATGTGGTGTTCAAAAATGTCTCCCCATCATAGCTCTGAACGTATAAGATCCCACACAATTAGCTCGTCTTTTCTCTCGACAAAACCACTCTTCCTTTACATTCATTAAATAAGTTCGCCTATACCAAAATGAGCACACTTTTTGGACCTGCCACGTTGTATATATTGAAATATGTTGTTCTCATCATTCTCCCAGGTAAGGGGCTCGCCGCAAAAGGTATGGTCATACTGATAAACGATCTAGACCAAAGGTTAATTCCTCGTGGAAACTACGATCAAGCAGAAAACCTAACCAGAATTTTAGACAAAGCTGAATGGGTGGTGATGCGAATGCAGCATTTTTTATATTGGGATCAATTTGATGCTGGAGGGTTTCAAGCGCTGATTCATGAGATCGAACTCTCAATGTTTGAGGTAGATATCATGAGTCACGGGTTGACCAGCTCGAGGCGACTTTCTGACGTGGTATTTTTTGCGAGTACTCTATTTAATGTTTTGAGAGACGCCACTCATGATTTAAAGCTAATTCCTCGAAACGCCTTTTGCTGTGTGATCATTCGCAATGTCATTTCATTTTATGCTGGTCTCTTTGGCCTTTTCAGTGTACGAGGCTACCCCAAATTCCATGAGGCTGGGTATGCGGAAAACGTTATGCGGCTTGCAAATGTTTTCAAATACCTTGAGGACCTCTATGGAGAACTTCAGAAAATAGATGAAGTTTATTGTTCCTTTCACCACAAATTCATTGCTTATCAACAGGCAGCTAGACATACCCTAGAGCTTCTAGAATCTCATATTGAGGGAGCACAGCCAGCATTATCTAATAGCAATAGTCTTTTTTTATCTTGAAGTTGCGATATGGAGATTTTGTAAAATGAAAGGAGCCTTGTAACAGAAATTCTAGCCATTAAAACTACGTCATATATTTGCTTCAAAGTTCTGTCCTCAACGCAGATCTCGTTTCCGAGAAAGATCAAGATTAGAAAAATAGAGTGAAAATAAAACATTTACTTTGACCCTTTGGTGCATTTATTATGATTTCACTTAATCCATTGAATCGATAATGTTGCGCAAGTACTTGATACGGTGATAATTATCTCTGGGAGGCTACATGTCTCGCGATTTTTCCCCAGGCGGATTGTTTATAAAACATCGTTGAGATTGATGTCTTGATTCTTTATTGAGACTCTCACGTTCAAAAGCGCCTTCGTAATGTTTTTTGAAGCAAACTTTTCTAAGTAAAGCAAGGCATACTTCGCTTAATGAAGGTGTTTAGTCGATTACCTCAACAATCCCAATTTGAACCTTAAGAAGCTATCAAGCTCTTAGATTTCTTTCAAAGCAATGTCTGTGATAAGCTTCTAGTTTCCACAAAGCTCGTAATGACCAGTCAGTTTTTTTTTTTAAATATGCATTACAGGACGCCATTTTTAGGCGACCCAAAAAAATGTACTGAGTCAGTTCTCCTAAATCGACCATGGCTCCTTGGCTAGCTTGAATCTCTTTTGAGGCCGATTTTTTTTTTTTTTGGTCTGATTCACTATCCACTTCTCTGGGAGTAATGGGGTTGACAAAGTCCATATTTGTGCCGCTCATTGTCTCCAAAGCAAGAAGAGACGTGACGAATCGCTGGGATTTAGCAACCTTCCAGTTCAATCATAAAGATATTCTGTAAGATCGGAGTAAACAAGCCCTTCCACGAAACATCTGAAGCGCAAGTGGTTTAGTGGTAAAATTCGACTTTGCCATAGTCGAGCCCCCGGTTCGATTCCGGGCTTGCGCAATTTCTTTTTTTGAATTTTTTGAAACAAACCAAGATCTGACAGAGCCTACGAAACTTGCAGTGTAAAAATTTTTGTCTGCTCGATGCTCAGAAATTGACACAACGCATGCCGGATTGTTACGATTCAATTTCCTGCATCTTTCGCGGCTTTGAATGTTGGCTTGCCTTGTCTTTTATGAACGGAAACGTAAGTGTGCTAGCCAAAGTACTCTTAACTAGCGGGCATGAGATAAAAAATTGGATTGACCATCTAATCATCTGATGCACTATTAAAAAATAGCATAGCAAATTTAGGTTTCCCAAGATTTGTGCTGGTTTTGCTTGCTGCAAGAGGCTTCTTAGGTCTCAGACATAGTCCAGCTTAGAATGTCACTCGATGCAGAGATATCACAAGACACTACCTAACATTCTGAAAAAAAAAAGATAAATAGAAAAACCTTCGTTTGAAAGTTCTAATACTAAAGCGACTGCTTAGAGAGGACGACAATTTGAACGGCGTGTCGAATTATATGAGATACACCAGATGACATTACACGTATGAGGCAGCCTTTTACACTTCCTCGAATTTATGAATTCATCTCTTTTCCACTCCGGTGAGATTTATTAACATGGAATTTTAGCCAAGTATGCACTAGCAAAATGTTTCTTTGTCACTTGTTGTGAAATGGCACTGAAAGTAAAACTGAGGTGTGAATGTCGAAGTCGTAACTCAGAGTATGACAGCTCCAGGCACAAAGAGTCGAATAGATAGGTGTTTGTCTTTTTCTTGTTCTGGACCTTCTTATATTCACGATTTCTTATGAGGTTTCGTGCATTGCTTCTTGCTAGTGCATGTATTTTGCAATGCGCAAAGACATTACCGACACCCCGTCACAAGGACTTTCAAATTGCCTCACGAAACATTGTTGAGGAGTTTTTGAGGGTTTCTGACTTAGGCGTCTCTGACTTGAGCCGCTCAAAATCTCACCTGGGATCGTACAGAAACGCAAGTAACAGCTGACCTCGCCCAAAATTTTTTCCAGATGATTTGTAAGCCCTTGAAAGCCAATGAAACAACTTTGTTAGAAATTTCATGCTGTTTGTCAACAGTAAGGCGTTCCGTTATCTCGAATTTGCAGAGTATGAGTCAAACTTCACAGAGACTTCCACTCATATCGGAAATGTTATGAAAAGTGGCCGTCCGTCTCAAGATCTAAAAGATCAACTCACTTTTGTCAAGAACATGTTCACGGTCATGCAAGAGTCCTGTAGTAATCTTAATAATTATAGCACTTCAAACTCCCCCGGCCACGAGCTAGTGATTAAAACCATCGAGCTCAATGTATAGGCGTTGACTCTTCAGTGTTTCACACGGAGGTTCGGACGAACATCAAAAACGATACGCGGCCAAAACTCTTTATCTTCTTCGAACACTATACAGCTTGTTCAAAAGATTCAAGATAATGTCCGTTCTGCTTTCGGATATGCTCCAGACTGTGACCCAGCAATTGATGGAGTCAGCTGACACTTGAGAATTCATGAGGCTCTGCTTCTGCCCTTTTAAGGAGAAGTTGAATTTTATGGCCAAAGAAAGGCCAGTCTGTGGTCAGAAGAGAAAAATTGGCATGGGAGGGCTGGGTTTGCTGCTTCAAAGCGTTTCAAAGAATCGAAATCGTGAAGTCAAAAAGTACGAGTGAAAGATTGGTGAGCTTTTCGCTGAATTTTGGTAGTTGTTTTGTGGGGCCGAGTCTGAGCGGTATCATCTCTATCTATCTTTTTGGTAATCCAATCATCGACGTTAATAAAGAAATATCATGTCCCACGTGTTGAGCATACTATTCATTTTGAAAAAGAATAAAGGAGGCTCGTTAGAAGAGCAATGAACAATAGTGAGAAAAAAGAACTGAAGATGCAAGAACAATACAGAAGTACAAGTCTAGCTTTCAAGCTTGTATCACGCTCAACTCGACATGTCTAGGAGCTCGATTTTGAAAACGTTTTTACTTCGAGAGCTTTGAACCTCACGAACCTAGTCACGAGCCAGGTTAAAAAGGGTCATCTTGGGAAGTGTTAAAGAATTGTCACCTTTCATCTCCCTGAATTGAATGAATTCACAGTCAAATCTTTCGACTTAGCCCTTGCATTTCAATGTAAGTTACTTTACGTTACCAGGTACAAACAGTTAAATCGGTAAGCCACTCAGATTACCTTTCATGTCAGAATTTAAGTACAGGCATTTTTTCATGATGTAGCGTTTAAATCAGCCAAAAATCTGATAAAATTTGATATTTTCCAATACACGAATTTAAGAGCTGGGCCATCTGGTTCAACTCGCATGACGGAGTTGGGCACTTCCCTTCAGTGTTTCTATGGGCTTGACTCGCTCGCAAAACACAATATTATCTCAAAAAGTGGCCATAAGTGCGGCATTGTCGTGACTGCGAGTCATGTCAAAAATGAAGATTATGTCATATGATGAAACCTGTAGGAAATTAAGCTTTCAGGTCGACAACATGCAGACGAGTCGAGCCACCACGTGGGCTCTGCATAATGAAAGGTGAAATTAAAAGCACAAAAAAAATACTGAGAAGATGCAATCGAAAAGCTTGCTTATTGAGCATTCCACTTCATTTATCAAGAGAAAAAGTTAAGGTTCTTTCTAGCGTCATGTAAATGCCTTTGGGAATCATCCTTCTCGTTTTCGTGCCGCTCTACTAGACATGCCCTCGCACTCAACAAAGTATGGTTTGATGAATTATGTGTGCCTTAATAAAGACACAAGAACTACACAGGAGTAGCTGCGAGCTCATGCGGATTCACTCAAAGACAGCCCAAACTTCGCAGCAAGATTGAGCCTCGTCTCGTTCCAACCACAAATCCGGTATTCTTTCAAAAGGGGCAAGAGAATATCTTTGAGTTTATTCTATGGAATAGAAAAAAATTGAAATAGCATATTTCGAACAAGGTTAGGAGAATGACTCAACTGAAAATTCAAATAATGTAGCAAAAAGCTCTTGCCATGTACTCTACTCAAAATATACCAGATCTATCGGCTCTAGATTGAAGGTGACATGGAGCCTCGACCCTAGTGAAAATAATTACATACATCGGTGAGGAATCGCCGCGCACAGGGCCAACACGAGACGAGTCAACTATATTGTCTCTTTTATATTATATCATCTCTTTTGATTTACGCATTTCGAAAGCGACGGAAATTTTATGTTTTGGTGAGACGGCCTCTAAAAAAAAAGGATTTGTAGTTGTGTATCTCCGGATAAGTGTAGCAAGAGCGTTTCGAAAAAAAATTTGAGTGACACAGGAAGAGCAACGCATCGTGAGTAATGGCGACGACTAATTTTAAAAGACATAGAGTTTAAACCCAGCTCACCTGGCCAAAAGAGCGAGAAAACTTTCGTCAATTCTTGAACAGCCTTTCTCTACGATACTCAAAAAAGATCTTCGGAAAACATCCCAAAGCATTAAAATAAACCGGGGATGCACAGTTATTGTTTCTCATCCCGTTTACCTTGTAAAAAAAAGAAGAAAAAAAAAAAAGAAGAAAACAGGGCCAACCTTCGGAGCTCGTGCGCGGCCTTCGGCCCTTTGGTCCCACAGCTGGCTTCGTGTGGGAAGCCCTTCACGCGTATCTACAGGCATGAACCCAACCTAATTTTTCACCCGGATTGGTCGATTTTTTTTATTTTTTTTCACAGCTCCAGTGATTCCATTCTCTTCTTTTTTCTCTCATGTATATTATCGAGAGTTTCTTTTCACAATAAACATAGTTTTTCTCTCACTTCAGGTCGACCTTACCAATTTCTCTCAGGCTTTGTCGAAACTATTTTCGGTTTCCCTGGCCCTCGACCCACTGTCTTCCAGCACGTGCGCTAGCAGCGATAGCATATACATGGACCGAGCCACGCGACCAGAATGGGCTTCTCGGGGCAAAACCAACACGCGTGAAAACACCCGATTCGGCCCTTTTGGCGACCACAAACAAGGCCAGGCACATTTCCAGGACCCGCAACCCACCCCTGCCGGCTTTTCGCCCGCTCAAATCCCATCTCTACTCGCACTGCTGGCGTCGCCGCAAATCTCTCAGCTTGCGCGTTCCGAGCTGCCTTCAGTCCCACAAAACCAGCACACACCCACCTACCAGCTGCCCAATTTGCCGCTGGCTGGAAAGAGCGCCCGCTTTGCTGTCGCCTCGATGTCCTCTGACCACGAGGCCTCGCCCAGGGCCCAAGATACGGGTCTTCTTCTGATCCTCAGCCCGTCGGGCGGCCATTTCCACTCAGAGGTAGATGAAACGGCAGCAGAACACGTGCTCCGACCTCGTGATTTCTCGCAATTTACAGAGGCTGCATTTCTGCTCGACGACTTGCCGCCCAGCTACTACGAAGAGCTCTCGGCGGGCGCCCAAAGCCACGGGATCACAGACTTCAACCTCGATTCAATCGGGTTCATTGCCCCTGAGGACTTGGGCCACGAGTCCCGCGCGTTCCCACCCCTGGAGTATCCGCAAAACACCCCGGCGCTCCGAGCACGCGACTCTCGGCCGGCTCCAGCACGTCATTTGCTGTCCCAGCCGGTTATGTTCCAGTCGCCTGTCTTACCCAGCCAGGACTCCAAATCTTACAACCAGGAGCACCTATACCAAAAGCAGCGGCAGCAGCGGTCGCGGCTTCTGACGCCGCTGATGTCGCATGTGAAACTGGGCTTGCATGGAGAGGCGTCTTTCACGCCCTTGGTGTCGCCTGCAGTGACTCCTTTGGAGCTGCAAGTAAACAGCAATAAGCACGTGCTCGCGCCCGTGGCAACGGACTTTGAGCCCTTGACGTCGCCGGCCTTGAAGGCGCAGCTGCAGGCAGCTGTTCCGGTCTTTGACCAGGTTTCCCAGGCAGCCCAAGCGTCCCAAGCAGGCCAGGTCGCTCCATCAATGCATGCGTCCTCGGCATTTGAGTTGGATCGCCGCCGGTCTCTGGCGGCGTTTGCATCTGAAGACCATGCCCAGCAGCCACAGGCCAAGCGCCGTACGCCGCATCTGACGCCGAAACTTCTGGCGGTTTCGTCCAAAATAAAGTCTTCACCGGCCCTAAGAAAAGTTTCTCAGCTACCGCTGCAGCAACTACCGCAGCCCTTTGACCTAGGGCCTGGGCCCGGGCCGACTACCCATGACACGCATATTCTCTATGGGTCGGGCTCGGCTCCCATGCCACCGCCTCAGGGCAAAAAGACACATATTGAAACCAGCCTGTCAGGACTCGGGGCTAGTCACACTATCCCGCCCACGGCTTTTGGGCCGGGCACGCTTATGGGCTTCACAATGAACAGGCTTGTTGAGCTGCAAGGCTCGGATTCTGCAGACCTGGGGGCGTCAGAGGCGCAAACGGACCGGACTCAGGGTTTCAAACCGACTGCTACTCATGCCCCCGCCTCGGCGCCCACTTCTGCCCTGAGCTCTGTACCGGGTTCTTCAATTGGGCCACAGCGGATCGTACCATCATCTGCGCTTACCTCAGGTTCGAAGCCTGCGACAACCTCGCTGTCGGAAACATCCCCCACGCTCGAGGCCGCAAGGGAAGAGCAGGGGGAAAACTCTCAAGGCAAGAAGAACCGAGTCCCGGTGAAGAAAACGTCGCACAAAATCGCCGAGCAGGGCCGCCGTATACGGATGAACCAGGCTGTGCATGACTTGTCTAGCTTGATTCCGTCTCGGTATCAGGACGAGATCACCGTGCCCCTGAAAGCGACCACGATCGAGTTGGCCGCAGCTTACATCCGCAGTCTACATAATCAGATCGAATACTTGAAGAACGGGGGGAGAACTGAAAAGACCGAAGACGCCTGTAAATAAAGATCCCTCTGTACCCCGGTCTCTTTTCGGGGTATGCCCAAGAGTCTCCTAATACATCAAATATGACATAAATGACACTGGAGGCCAAAGCCTCATCGACAATTACTTAGTCTTTCTTCGTATTTCTCCGCTAAAAACTCAAGCGTGCTGGAATCTGTTTCGCTATCCTACAGGTTTAAAGAGGCAGGCAACATATCAGATTGATTCATTCTTTTTTCTTTTTGTTCTTTTTTTTATTTTCATTATCACATACCATGCTCAATATAATGAGACTTTATGAGACGAGGCGAATGCATGCGAAGTGCAAGCTTTTTCAGTCGGGTCAAAAATGTCGATATCTCACTCGCGGGGAGTGTACTGAATTTTCAAAGGATTGTAGCAGACCACAAAATTCACCAGTCAGATAAAAATTGTACGAAATGTTTTTAAGCTCTTGTTCCGTACCCCAGTGGTCCTGCGATAACTCAATTGGATGTGCTACATTAGTCCAAGCCAATATCCTCGAGATTGAGAGCTTCTGGGGAGATAAATTCACAAAGACATATTTCTTCGATCGCTCATACTTCAGGTTCCTCCAGCGTAGAATAAAAGTATGATCTAAATGACGCATAACACCATGAGCTCGCCGATTGTAAAATGGGGAATCTTTTATATAAGGTAGCTCTCTATCCTCCCTTCGCAAGCAAGATATTTAGTCTTATTTCATTCGTACTCTTTCCAAGCGTGAGCGATTGAGTAAAGTGCCATAATTTGAACAGGTTGAGCTTCGCAAACTTTGTAGCTCGATAAATTATCTCTGTGTTGGACTTATTTGGATTCAATTTTTCGACAGTATGAGCTACGCCACCGGAATCAATAGTCTGATGAACGCCTCTCGTGGCTTATCGGTAGGACACTTGGACGGGTACACCATCTACTTCAGACAAGAGCAAAACCCACGTCTTCTGGCGGTCTATTCGTCTGTGGATCTAGGCTCTGACGATGACGAACACGATCTCCAGGAGGTCTACACATACCTTGAACCTCTCGACACCCTCGAGGAGCTTGCTCAAAGTGCACGTGCTGGTTCTTCCCTGGCACACTCCAACATATCAGAGTTTTTTGACTATCTGAGAACTATAGAAAGCTCTGCGGCCACCGAAACCTCGCAAGTTTCGGGAGTTTCTGCACTCTCGAATTTTTCACACGATGTGTCGGATTTATCTAGCCTCTTGACCTTCCTTCAAATTCCTCAGGCGCCTCAATATGATCGTCTGCACACTGGCGGATCTAATGATGCAGATGATGAAAGGGAGAGTTTGCAGGCTGAAGAATATCCAGCTTTCAAAAAAGTTCGCTTCAACAAAAAAGTGCTAGGCGACCCAACTTGTGAGGTTGTAGATTATGAAGCTAGTGAGTTATGGGGAAAAAGAACAAATCCGCTGGAAACCGAGGCTTTGAAAGCTACTACTGTTAGAGACGCTGAAAAAAGTACTAGAAGTATCTCTTCGAAGTCACTAGGAAGCGGCTATGAGGGAGGATCCTCAAGAAAAAGGCTCAGACTTTATTAGGTAGCTAGATATGCAAGCATAGTGTTTATTTTGAGTGAAGGCGGTAACAGGAGACTTCGTCTTGTATCTGGTCTTGTTATTGAACAAAGCCAACTTTTTCAAGCTCTTAATGATGTGTTGATAAGATGCTGTCATGTTTTGTGAGTTTCACTTCAAGCCTTAGGCTTATGCCGAGCGGTTCTTATTTGAATATCCGCTCGCCCTATTACAGAATGGTCTGGGCAGTTTCCAAGCATTAGTTGGTAGTTTGGACGACAGCGTAATTTTCCTACGGCTGGTCAATTTGTTGCTGTTTATTTAGATCCGTGCCAAAGTGACAATTTGACAAAGATCAAGACTTTCTGTACATGAAGCCGTCTTGGTAGGTATGCAATGATTTAACATTCCTGTCCTCGTCAGCACGCTCGGCAATTTCGCAACCAAATTTTTTTTTTCCAAAGAAACATCCCATTATAACACGCCGTGGATACATGTACAGGGAGTACCTTGAACCTTCATCCAGGGCTCAAAAACTATAAAGCAAAAGAACCTATAATATAGAGCATTAAGTACTGGCCGAGCGGCGCCTCCTTTTGACTCCACAGAGTGATAGGCTAATTCTAAACCAATAAACCTTTTTTTTTTTGAAAGATAATATTATAGGACGTTACTCGGGGACATCGCTCACTTGGCCCTTGCATAACAGAAACTAAATAGTTAGAAAAATTTATAATAGGTCGCTAATCCACAACCGGTGCCTCAGACTTAATTGCTTAAGAGAAAAGCACGCTATTCCTTGACAAATTGGAATCTTCTTTATCATATTTTTTTCAAGCTGATAGGCACAGTCTTTAAAAAATAATGACGTTAAGCGCACGTCATGTCACTCAATTAAAAAAGAAAAACTTGTTGCCAAAGAGACAAGGGAAAAAGGGAACGCCTCCACCTCCGCTTGTGAGAACCCGCGTCGTCATGTATATCTGTGAACAACAGTGCGAAGTTAGCAAAAACCGACTTGAATAAAAGAGCCCTCAAAAATTGAAGATTCAGAATTCTGAGCATAAAAGATTCTGAAAGCTCCGGAATCCGTGTGTTAAATCCCAAGCTCATTCAGAAATCTCAAGAAAAGGTGGCACGAGTTGTTCCCGCCCCATTGTTTTACTTTTGTCCCATCTGATCACT
Organism: Metschnikowia noctiluminum; assembly: GCA_030578735.1. Lineage (NCBI taxonomy): Eukaryota > Fungi > Ascomycota > Pichiomycetes > Serinales > Metschnikowiaceae > Metschnikowia > Metschnikowia noctiluminum. The sequence continues at coordinate 88,404 of JAKTYO010000008.1, read as the reverse complement.
GAAAGCAGCGCGGGCCTCAGAATAAAAACTGTGCTCAGGTCGCGGGCCGAGCCACATCCTGGTCCATGAATGACAAATGAGTCCCGCAAAAGAAAAAACATAGTCTCTTTCGGGATCACCTGATGCCATCAAAATTGCTGACCTCCAGTCTAATTTCCCAAGATGAGGAAGCAAGAGTTTTATTGGCTGTAGATGCTATGGAGCGAGATTATTGACTCGGCACGTGAAGCAGCACGCGTATTTAATATATCTCGCGTAGCTCTTCAGTGAAGAATGTCAGGCTTAAAAACAAATCCACGTCAACACGGGCGGGGACTCTTCGGTATCATAGAAGTCAGAAGGGGCCCTTCTAGTGCAATGAATACTCTCTATCCACTCACGAGAATTTTCTCCAAGCCAGAACTATGTTCGAGGCATGGCAGAAACCTTATTGGCGAACCGCGGCATACATGAGTGTCTTCCAATCGGCCAAAATTAGGTTGTCAGAATTCTAAAAAAACTCCTTGGGCTTTTCGAAAAGATCTCAAAACTCAATGAGTCGCGGCGAGCAAAGCTTCCGGACAAAAGAGAATCTGAGAATTGGCTCAACGTCGTCCGTGACACGATGGTAGCTCATAAGATCGAACCAGCCGATGTTTACCATGGTGATGTGACAACGCTTTCATATCTGCATAACACGGAAGCGGCAAAAGTTCAGGGCTCTGGATATCAGGACGGAGAAGAAAATCTCGAGGACGATAGGCAAGAATGGGTTTCTATCATTGAATGCACAAATGCCGTGGGCCAGGCCTTATACCCATTCATTTCTATTGAAGGCAAGAGAATGTGCAAGTTATAGCATACTGAAATCTCCAGTCATTGGAAAGTAGTAGTGAGCGATACTGGTACTGTGTCCAGTAGTATGGCCATATACTGGCTCAAAACAGTCTTTATTCCTCGCACCAAAACTTCCACGAGAAGTAGTCACAGAATATTGTTACTTAATGGAGAAGGCTGTCATTTGGTCCCGGATACTGATCAATTATGCAGCCAAAATGGAATCATCGCTCTATACATGCCACCTTTTTCTTCGCTTTACTTGCCCTATACTGCTCTAAGATTTTGACAGCACAATTTTATTCATTGGGGAGCGAAATGCCTGGGTACACGAGCGGCAGCGTGCTTGACTCGTACTCCGATTTTATCGACTTGTATAATTCTGCGCGAGATCGAGCCCTCACCATTAACAATATCACAAGCAGCTTCGAAAGGGCAGGCTTGGTACCTTCTGTCCCTGGCTCGGAATTCACACGAATTGAGTCTGAGCTGAATGCAGAGAAGACTAAGAAGGCCAAGCCTGTTTCGATGAGACATTCGAAAGATAACACCGAGCTGAAAATGCGTTTGAATCTGAACTACCTCGGCGAGATCAAAACCTCAATCTATAAAATATTCGATGATCCTGCAGGCCTTCGAGTCGACTTATTGAGGGCTAATATCAATTTACTTTTCGATTTCATCAAATCCAAGACAGAGGACCTGAAAGATATGGCCAAGCGCTTGAGTGAAGAGTTATCGACTCTAGAGAGCGACGAAATACACAAAGAAAGGTTTATGAGGAACGCATCTAAAGCGCATGATGACGAAGAAGGCTCGAATATACGTACGGGAAAAGGATCTAGAGCGGCTCAAACAACCAGCCACAAAAAGCGCAAGAGCCTCCGATGTGGAATCTGTGGACACACGGGGCACAGAAGGCAAACTCGCGCGAGGCGGCAGCGATTTTTTCATTCACGGCTGCTAAATTCATTAGTTAGAAAAGCTAATGAATCGGGAATATTCTTACACAGCTTTGCAAGTCACTGGAAAAGTACTGTACGAAACAAATTACAAGCGTAACATCGAGACAGTACAAACCATCTTAATGAGCTAATTCCAGGAGTATTCTCGAGCATAACAACCAAATCAGTCTCATACTCTTAGAATATCGACGGAAAGGTTGCTCAATGATCCAGGCATGACCTTCGATAAGCTCAAGATTCAGTCAAGTCAGCACTAGACTCTTCGTGCACAGTTTATTTTGGTCCGTTGGTTTGATTTTCAGCAAATTTGGCCATTCTAGTAGGTCCAGTCTGAAGTATCCACCCTGACTTTGAAGTCGAAGCTGCGATCTGCAGCTAGTTTTCCTTACAGTAGGGCCCGGGAAGGCTGGGGACCTTCATTACTCAGTACATTATCCAGATTCATTACATTTTTTTTACATTTTTTTTTTTTTTTAAAGAAACAATATGCATTACAGGGAGCCGTTTTTAGGCGACCCAAAAAACTATATATCTAAAGAATAAAAAAACCTGTAATGAATCTGGATAATGTATTGAGTAATGA
>JAKTYO010000008.1:47236-84086 GCA_030578735.1 Metschnikowia noctiluminum | reverse complement strand
TTTTTTTTTTTTTTTTAAAGAAACAATATGCATTACAGGAAGCCGTTTCTAGACTTATTCTATAGATATATAGTTTTTTGGGTCGCCTAAAAACGAGTGTCGAGCTCGGGTCGCCTTGCTTTTTTTTTTTTTTCTTTGTGCCGAGGAAGACGGCATGATTCACCTATAATGCTGAGACAGACATGGAAAATATCTCGAAGAGACTACCAAGCGTTTATAAAAAGACATGAACGTTGCTTAAAAACAATCAAGCGTTATTGATATATTTAAGAAGCATTTTTGAAGCAACAGGAAGGGTTTCGTGGTCTAGTTGGTTATGGCATCTGCTTAACACGCAGAACGTCCCCAGTTCGATCCTGGGCGAAATCATTCTTTTTTATACTTTTTTTGCAGTGTTGTTAATCTCTAATTAATAAATTACTTAGTGTATCAAGAGCTGATGGTCTTTTTCCAACATCTTAAGACCCATTTTGCTTCGAGAACTCTTTTAGACTATTTACGTTACTTCTTGTTTTTGGGTAGACCCTTTGGCTTCTTGCTGGCCGCCAAAGTCTTCGCGTAGCTGGTAGCAGAGCTCAAGTCCTTGCGAGCCTCTTTTGCGCCAAGCTTGAACTGGTAGAAAACACCATGTTTATCCCGAAGCTCTTTCTTCTTTTTCTTCACTTCTCTGTGGATGATGCCGATCTGCTCATCATACGGAACACCAGCCTCAGCTTCAGCGAGCGTTTCCTTACCAAATAAAAGATCAAACACGCGTCCATCTGACCAGAAAAACCCCTTTCTATCGATAATCCAGTTTTTGTTTGTTGACTGCTCTTTGAGCACGAAAAAGAATAAGGATTTGTCTGCAGTGCCATAGAAGCCCTTACCAGTCCAAACCCTCGCCTTGTCTCTTCTAGCAAGGTCCTGTAGCGGCACAGTATACATTGGCGTAGGCCTGCCGGGAATCAAAGGGTATGAGGTAAATCTCACGTGTTCAACAGGCCCCGGAAGATACCAGATTCTTCTCATGAGTCTCGTAGGGAAGGTAGCAAAGTGGTAGGCGGCAAACAAGGCCAAAGCACCTAAGCACCCGTAGGTCAACAAGTCGACTCCAAACTGGCGTCTCCGGAAGGGAATAGCCAATTCTTGCTCATTTTCATCCCACTTTTTGTTGGCATTAAACCAAGAATATTCAAGAAGCACGCATCCATATATGGTGAACATTACCGCACAGCAGAAGCACCCCAAGAAATAGAGCCGATGAGGCTCAGACTCGTATATGAGTTCGGGCTCCACCTTGCTTTTCAAGATCTGTATGACCCGGCTAAAGGACATGTTGGGTCCAACTCTAGGCACGCCAGGCCGGGGCAATAGCGTGGGCACATTCTCTTTGGCAAGAGGAAACATTGGAATCCGGTCTTTCACGGTATTTGTCTGCTCTGCCTCACCCGGAATGTGCTGCTTCAAGTGTTTCCATTCACCTTGAGACGGAAGATTTTTCTTTGGGTCAAACGATTCCGGGAGCTTGGAATCCCATTTTGGCGCTACCACTGTAAATGTTCGTATAGAGATCGGAGTGGGTAGGGGCCGAGCCCAGATCGAGCCACCGATTGGCCCCATTGTGCGAGAGACTCGAAATGATCGGTGGATCATGCTGACTCTGGACTTCTTTATATTGACTGTTTTCGATTGCGTTGGGAGAAAAGAGCTTTCTAATGTAGAATCAAGAGTCTTCAAAAGGAACAAAGAAGCCCTGAACCTTTTCAGTCTGCTTCAGCTTGGTACAAGCCTTCGTTTTAGAGCCAACTTAAGTCTTCTTACAGGCCTTGCCTGAACTGTGAGGTGCGCGACGAATAGCCTGCACTTAAGACCCAATTTCATGGTGTCTAAGCAGTCTGACTTTTCGAACATCAGTGCCAGAGACGATTGTATATCTCCCGAACTCAAGTGAGAGCCAGTAGTAGCCTCAGTTGGTTTGTAGTCACATATGCCTGCAATAATATATATATAAATATATATATGTATATACATGTACATATCTTTTTCAATCACTTTCCCTTACCCTCGGCACGCCTCAATTGAACTGGTCGCAGCCCAACGTATTTACCATTCATATCTTTGAACGCCTGGAGGTAGTCGTCCGCGGACGCGAAGGCAACGAACCCGTACCCGCGGTTTTTGTGAGACTTGAAATCCACCGGAACCTTGACTTTACTCACGCTTGGGTATTTTGCGAAAGCTGCCGCAAGAATCTCATCGGTGGCTTCTTCGCCCAAATTGCCCACAAAGAGGCGGAAATGCTTTGGATTCCACACGTCTTTGGTGGTGGATTTGTGGACTGGATTTGGGTTTGGGTGAGTGGCGTTTGGCTTTCCGCGTATGCTGTGAAGAAACGTCTCTGCGCGCTTCCCGCTAGCTTTCCGTCTGTCAGACGACTTCGAGTTGTATGTTTTTTTCTTGTGCAGGGAGTCTGAGTTGGGTGCCATTTTCAAGTAAAAGTAGGAGAGAACAAGGAACGTGATTATATAATTGCAAGTTGCCAAGTGGAAGTAGAAAAAGAAAAATCGTCAAGTGCTTCAGGGGTTGTTGATAATATCCGGCGGCAAGGGAGCAGCAAACGCAGACAGATCTTTGGCCAGGTTATGCTTTGAGTAAGTATCAAAAGAGAGACAAAGTTCAATAGATGACCGAGCAATGCCTGGGTGCGATTGGTTTCTTTCTTTTTCACAAGGTGTTCGTTCAGCGGGTAGCAAGAACCACAGATGGTTTGGATAGAGCTTTCTTCGATTTCTTCGATTTCTTCGTTCCTTCCGTTTTTTTCTTCTTTTCCGCCTTTGATTCTTTCTATTCGATCACCTTTCTATTCGATCACCTTTCTATTCGATCACCTTTCTATTCGATCACCTTTCTATTTGACCACCTTTCTCACAGTTCGGAAAAATTCGGCTCTACCACAAGGTTCAGTACCACACGGTTCAGTACCACAAGTTTCAATATCACGAGGTCCAGTTTCACTAGGTCAAGTGTCAAAATTTACTCAATGTCTTCTATTCACCAGAATGGCCTTTCTTATACCTATACTTGATCCTTTTTGAAATTGGCGTTCAACTCCGTCAGACTGCAAATTTAGGCGTGGCTGCGAAAATCAGGTGGGGCCTGCGTGCCTTATATATATAGACCCGGGCGCGAGGGACCCCCAAAATTGGTGCGAAATTCATCGAGATTCGGTGCCTCTTTCAGCTGAGAAGACCAAGGCAGGACAGAAGTGCGCACATCTGACAGTCTCATCGCCGCGAAAACAGCCATTCGAGATCTGCTTCACTAAACTTCAGGTTTTTGGCGTTTGGCGTTCTTTTTTTTTTTTTTTGATTGTGGCTGCATACCAATGGGCGCTTTTCAAGTCGAAATACAGCTTTAGATTATTTCCTAGCCCCCCTCAAGTTCCATCGCCGCCAATTATTTTGAAGGCAGAGCACGAAAGCTTTACTGACTGATCAAAGTATACTTTGTCGCACTGATCTGGACTGGTGCTCCATCACAAAACACAACAAGGAAAATAATCACGAGCCAGCCCGTGACCTGAAAACAAGAAAGTCCATAGACTCCTTCCCACAGCATGTTTATTCTCTCACAGATGTCTGACTTGGTGCGAGTCCCGCCGCAGTCATTCAACATGCCAATCCACCACGTGCTCAAGAACGAGTTGCATCAAAAATATTCAAATAAGGTCATCACAAACGTGGGCTTGGCCGTGGCCGTATGGGATCTACTGGATATCAAGGACGGTCTTCTTAGGCCTGGCGACGGTGCTTCATACGTGGAAGTAAAGTTCCGCATGGTGGTGTGGAAACCGTTCATTGGCGAGATTCTCAGTGGCTGGGTAGCTGACTGCACGGCCGAGGGGATCAAGGTCCGCATGGAGTTTTTTGAGGAGATATTCATCCCCAAAGACTACTTGTTCGAAAGCTGCATATTCAAACCCGTGGAGAAGGCCTGGGTATGGAAGCCAGACGAAGATTCCGAGTTGTTCATAGATATCAACGAAAAAATCAGATTCCGCATAGAAGAGGAAATCTTTGTGAACATCAAGCCGCGCTCAAGCTCCGAGGCGTTGGGCCTCGACGAGACGTCCAACAAGGCACCGCCATACGCATTAATAGCATCGTGCCAAACCGACGGAATGGGTTGTGTGTCCTGGTGGGACTGAGATCGTGTGTATAGATATAGTATAATAGAGAATGTTGAGTGAGTCACGCTACCAGGATTGCATACGGGAGCTATATCAAGCATGAGTTATTACATTTGTACGACCCCATGGTCGTCTCGTACACTTGATTTGTTTATGTACTAGCTTTTTCTCTATGTTCAGTTGTGGCAGCGCGCAGCAGGCCCATATTAGCATTCACGCGGTAAAACCAATCTCTCGCTTCCTCCTTGCTCCTTCGATCGCATGTCTAGTTATATTGCATATACTGGGACGTGGAGCTGAACTTCAAGTTGCCCTTAATAACCTTCTCCACAGCTTTCAAGAAGTCCTTCTCATTGGCAACCTTTCTTCTGGCACGAATAGCAAACATACCGGCCTCTGTACATACCGAGCGCAATTCGGCACCGGTGGCGTTAGGGCACAATCTGGAGATTAATTCCCAACGGATGTCCTTCTCACAACTCATGGTTTTGGCGTGAATGCGGAAGATGTTGGCCCTACCTTCCAAGTCGGGTAACGAGAACTCGACTTTTCTGTCGATTCTTCCCGGCCGCAACAACGCAGGGTCTAAGGTGTTTGGCCTGTTCGTGGCGAACATGACCTTGATGTTACCACGAGGGTCGAAACCGTCCAATTGTGTAATCAACTCCAACATGGTTCTCTGCACCTCGTTGTCACCACCAGCACCGTCGTCAAACCGGGCGCCTCCAATAGCGTCGACTTCATCGAAGAAAATGATGCAAGCCTTCTTCGTTCGCGCCATTTCAAACAACTCACGCACCATACGCGCACCTTCACCGACGTACTTCTGTACCAACTCGGAGCCGATAACCCGGATGAACGTCGCGTCAGTTCTGTTGGCGACGGCACGTGCGCACAATGTCTTTCCCGTACCTGGAGGCCCATAGAGCAAGATTCCCTTGGGAGGATCGATACCCAACTTGACAAAGCGCTCGGGCGAAAGAAGCGGAAGCTCAACGACCTCGCGCAATTTCTCGATCTGCTCCTTGCACCCACCCACGTCTCCGTAGGTGACGTCTGGCTTCTCTTCAACGGTCATCATGGTCACCGAAGGGTCGATTCTAGGCGGCAAGGGCAACTGGATCTCGTACTTGTGGCGGTCGACACCCACGCGCATGCCCTCCTCAATGTCCGTGGGCGACACGCGCTCACCCAAGCCCACGACAAACTTCGCGATCTGCTTGATGTTGATCACGTACTTCTGCTTGTTGTCTGCATTGGCCAAGAAGTCCAACGTGGGCGGCGGCGCCGTCGCCTCAATGATCTTTGTGCACCGTGCCACCTGCAACGGCTGCTCCAGCGACATCTTCTGCTTGTCGCCCATGACGTCCCACAAGTGAGGTGCTGCCAAGCCGGTGTCGGACTCCTTGATTCCTATGTTCTCCTTGATTCGCTCCTCGATATCCTTCAAGTCCTTTTCAATTTGCTTCAACGGCGTGGCGTACGGCGCAGCGCCATACGTTTTTAGGACCTGGATATCGCCTTCACTGAGAGGCACCACCTTATCGTCTTTCTCGTCGTCGTCTTGGGGCGCGACGTATTTATCCCAGTCGGCTTTTGGAGGCATGCTGGCGGGTACTGGCGGCTAGAAGAGGGTGTGTTTTACGGCTCAGGGAAGACCGATGAAATGATGAAATTGAGTTAAGATGGTATCGTGATGGAATTGTGACTGCTTTTTGACAAAACAGGGGTGCAAGTGTAATGCAAAAGACACAATTAGAAAGTTTGGAAAGAACCAAGGGAGTATTATACGACAGAAGTTGTAAGTTAGAGTTGCGCGCGTATTAGAGTGGCGGCCTCTTTGATCGCCACTGCGTGCGCGCACCAAGAATGAGTGGGAAATCGGAAGTAAGTTACAGAGGCCCTTGGACTTAAGGCTAAAGTGTCTTGTCCAATGTGAATGGTGGGAAATATTAAGAAATTGAAAACCTGATCACAGGCAGAGGACTGTAAAACTGGCTGTTTGTGACGTCGTTTTTCCTAGTAATTTTCCGACAAAACTTAGTGTATTCGATGGCTGAGAAGGGTGTAGAATTGAAAACATGTAATGACGGCGGTAATGAGATAAGAGCGAGAAACATCAGCTGCTTTCAAAATCACTTTGTTGGAGCTTCCAAATTCATTGCAAACAATTCATAAAATAGTTCCTGTCTGTCAAATTGCCCCAAATATTGAGCGTGGTGTACATTCTAGTCACTGTTGTTTGCCGCACTGCAAATAACCCAACTGTCATAGAGAGACAAGAGCAATATCCTCATTACACTCTTCTAAGGCTTTTTTTATTCTCCGCCTTCAATGGAACGGATCTCAATGTGACGCACGAAGATCAAAAGTTTCAAACTGTGGGTATTTTGCTTATTGATTTCCACCAAGTGAGACCGAGAAACTCTTTCAAACTGGGCGAACGCCGCGACTGATGCAAAATGTTGACTTGTCCTTGTCTGGAAAAGCTCAAATATGACAGAAGTTGGCGGGATCTGGACAGTCACGTACTATGATACACATAATACAAATCATGTATGAACCATATAATGTAAGCCACACATCTTGTACCATATAATATAAACCACGCACCTTATACCATATAACATAAACCATATACCATACACCAAACACCATATAATCTGTTTTCAAACCATAGGACACATGCTTTTTTTAATGTTCCCGCGTGTGGGTGATTCCTTTGCCTCAGGAGATCCGAAAAAGAAAAGAGCGTCTTATGGAAAAAGGAAATCGAGAAAAGGCTAGATACCTACCGCGGCCTAGCCTTTGCTGACACTTCAGTGAAAATTCAGCCACTTCGTTTTGCCATTCTCGCTCAAGAAACAATACTTTGCTATCCAATTTCGCCCACGTCTATGAATGGTTTTGGAACAAGGAATGATCGATTTCGCAGGGGTCAAGTATGAGCGTGATTGTACAATGTGTTTAGTTCTTAAAATTCTCTGATTGGATTCGGCCAAAGGCTTTGAACTCGGATTGTCTCATCTTTCAGATCAAGTTTTTCTTCAGAATCTGCTTCTATATGTTGGCCGAATTCATCATGGAGAAGCGTGAAATCAAAGTGTCAATTCTTAAACTCAGGCTTGAGGTTTCTGGCAGATATCTTGTTGGATTTGAGTGCGCGCCACTTGATTATCGCATTGTCTATCGATTCAAAACCTTATCCACTTCTCCATCCCTCCTTGAGTTGCCATCTTCAAAGAACAAGAAAATGAAGCAAAGCCATTCACCTTGTTATGGCGACACAATCGGTTGGTTCGTATGAGCTGGAATCTCCGTTGTTTCTGATTGAACGCCTTTTTATTCCCTTTTTGTTTTCTTTTTATTCCTTTCCTAACCTGTGATGCGTGTTTCCTAAAGTAAAAGTGATAGACTCTTGAACATCACAAACGACGAAGCACGGCACATAATGAAATGGGCCAAAGAGTCTTTCCCTCTGTCCTTTCTGTCCACGCTCAAATAAATAAATCAGTAATTTCCTTCTTAAGTACCTCAATATCTGAGCCCTGGCCAGCCAATGGACTATACGACACGAGTTTCTGGTTCAAAGTCTTGAGTCTTTGATGGTATGTCTCCAACTTCTCGACAAACCGCTCGGGCCGCGACTTGCTGCTGAGAAGGAACTTGAGAAGGTTAATTTCGAGCTGCACGTTACCATTAAAGTCATTCAAGCGGACCACCAACGAGCCTTTGTTTGTCTCTGAGTCCAACATCCGAAGGAGTGAATCCACGGTATAGTCCACTACTTTAAAGAATTTTAAAAACCAGAAAAGCGAGTAGATAGATGTACCGCCAGACTCCTTTTTGTCCGAAGCCTCGGTGAGCAAGAGACTGAACGAGTTCAGCAAGAATTGAAGCGTAAACTGGAAAGACTCTGTGGCCGAAAGCTGGTCGAGCTCGATCAAGAGGTAGTAGTAGTCCAAGTTCACGAGACCTATGAAATTCTGCAAAAGAGACAGCTCAGCATATTCCGTGTGAACAAGCAGCAGAAACCCAACCCGCCAAGTCTCCAAATCCGCGGAATACTTCGTCAAGGTCTCCTTGTCGATGGGCACCAAGCCCAAACGGTAAGAGAGCATTTTGTCTTGCAATATGTGAAGCATCACCAGGTGCGTCATAAACGCGGCGTTTTTGCTCAGTTCGTCCGTTTGCAAAACGTCCGAGAAGTCGGTGGAATGCTTGATGATTTGCGCGGGTATGAACTGGCTGGGCTTATCCAACAGTAGCGAGAGCTCCTTGTCCAAATTGAAAATCGTCCAGAAACACCGTTTGCGCACGCAGTCAGTGGACTTGCCGGTGAAGTCCGTGAGAAATACAATTAGTCGGTTGAGAAAGCCAACAATGTTCCAAATGAGGTTCGTGTTGGACACGTTGATGGCATATATGCTCAAGAGAATGAGGAGATGCGCCTTGTGGAGATCGTCCTCGCACTTGATATCGTAGCTGATCACATCCACAACCAGCTCCACAAACACGTCGCTGAAAAAAGCAGCGTAGTGCTGCGTGTTGAAGTTTGAGTCGTAGATAAGGCACCCAATGGCCATCACCAAATACACATCGAGCCCCACAAGCGTCTCTGTCTTGAAGGATAAGCCCTCTGTCTTCTTGCAGAACTCCTGGCGGCTAACGAACGGATACTTCCACTCGTAGTTGGCGAAGAAAGTGTGGATAAACGCCGAGGGAAGCGCCACGTCCGAAATCAGCCGCACGGCAAGAAGCTCTCCCTGTGAGCTGGGCGGCCCTCTACATCCTACGGCCGCAGACACAATGTTTCTGTTCAAAGAGACCAGCGGTTTGAGTCTCGACATCGCCGCAGGGGCCATGCGAGAATGAGTGAGAGAGGAGCCCACGGAGGGGGCCGGAGACCGGCCTGGAACAGGCGCCAAGGGGTCGATGTTACGGAAGGGCTGGTCTGCAGGCTCGTTGTTGATCAACGAGGCCACCAAGATCGGGTGGCGGAGGTCGGCGGTCTCCTGAGACGACGAGGACGACGATGCCTGTTTTTCTGCGTACTTCGGCGTCACCTCCTCAAAACGGAGCCGCCGTTTGCGCCGGTCGATGTACTCACACGCGGCATTCAGCCGCCGGCAGTAGTCACAGTGTGGATAGGTGCGCAGACACTTTTTTTTCAACTTGTAACACCTCACGCAGTTCAGATCGTGGTGGGTGGTGGAAAGCTCCAACGGCACGCCACCAGGGTACTGGTTTTCGGGCGGAGAAGGGCCCAGCGGCAGCGGGCCGGCGTTCTTATACTCGATGCGGAATTTCAGGGTCAAAGCGCCGTTGTCCATTTCCTTTTCGTAGCATACGTTCATCCGGAAAGCGCCTAGGGTATGAGTGAGGCAATGGATTGATTAGAGGCTACCGGAAAGGCGGCAAGAAGGCGGCGGCAAGAAGGCGGCGGCGGGGAAGCAGAAGGGCCCGAGATCAGAGAAAGGCTGGCGCTGTGTTTTGCAAGAGCTCAGATATTGTTATCAGAAGCAGAAGCAGAGGCAAAAGTAGAGGCAAAAGCAGAGGCAAAAGCAAAACAAACACCGATAAAAATGATAAGAAAAGTAATTGGAAAAACCCTAGGCTCTGCTCGGAAAATCTGGTGGCTTCCCCAGTATTTATTGTTTTTTCGCTCGCTAGTATGAGCGAGGCCCTCCAGCTGGGGCCCGGAATTCGTGCGGGCCCGAAGTCATCGGTCACGCCCCCGAATCAGGGAACATCCTGCGGCAGGGCGCGCATTGCAGGTTTATTGCAGGCTCATTGCAGGCTCACTGCAGGCTCATTGCAGGCTCATTGCAGGTTGCGGGAGGCGCCGCGCGCAGGCCCTAGGCCCTAGGCCCTAGGGCCTCAGGCATGGAGAGTTTATGTTTCGGGGCTTGGCGACGGTGGCCAAAAAGCTTAGGGGGGACCAGCAATGTATGGCATAATGATGGTGAAGGAGGGAACGAAGAGAAAAAATTGAGTTTACAAAAGAGACAAAGGGAAAGATACAAAAGAGAATGGATAGGAGAATGGTATGGAATGGGCAACGAGAACGGGAAGGAAAACGGGAAGGAGAACGGGAAGGAGGATGGGAAGGAGGACGGGAAGGAGGACGGGAAGGAGAATGCCAGATGATAACTTTTAAATAATCTTTTTTAGGTAATCTTTTTTAGGTAATCTTTTTTAGGTAATCTTTTTTAGGTAACCTTTTTCAGGTAATCTTTTTTAGGTAAAATTTTTGGGTATTCATTTTTAAATAGTGTGTTTGAGATATTAAGTCTCAAATACCGAGTTTTGAATGATAATTTTCGAATGATGGTTTTTGGAAGAAGATTTTCCTGAACTTTGTCAATTAAGATCATATGATGCTGGTTAATGAAACTTTACTTTTTTGGGACGAAGACGTGAGGACACTGCGTGTGAGGCTAAGGAGTTGAGAAATAGAGGCTTCGGTTGGAAACACTACAGAGATGCAATATAACTTTGAACAGAAAAAGAATGACGAGTCGAAGTGAAAATCGAAAACGACTAATATTGTAAAAAGGTATTCCCAAAAACAGAGCCCTAGGAGAATAGAGGCACGACAACTCCGAGACTCGTGGAATTATGAAACGTGTAAAATCCTCATCAAGAGTCGCCGCGGCCTGGGGCCTAGAGGCGGGGCCAGCCCAATGTATCCAGTGGCAGGCACCAAAATACGGGGAAATTGCGAGTACAAGAAGAATGTGCGGAGCAGATAAGAATGGGGTTACAATTAGGCACTAGCGAGCAGAATGGACAGGTGGATAATGGCCGCAAAGATTGTATTTTTTGCCCGAGAAAGAATGGCAGGTGGTATTTTTTCAAAAAGCCGTAACTAGGGGCAACCAGCCGGGGTCAGCCGGAGGCAACTGGAGGGCTTTGAGGGTGCACTAATCAGACTAGGGGAAACTGAGTTCACCGGGCACGAGGCTTGGCGGGGTACAGTGAGCGATAATAAAATGCTACAGTTGTTCCTTTTTCGGCGGCTTGGTGACATTTGTTCGTTGAGAAATACCTTTTTATCAAAGGTATTTTCTGTTTTGATTGTATCTTTGTGTGTAGTAATATACTGTCAGCGGCGTACACTTCAGTTTGCGTTGGGTTTTAGAACCTCTTTTGAGTTTATATTTGAATATTTTTTCTGAGTTTACTTTGGGTCAGCCTTCGTCAAGTTTATTGCTAATATTGTTGCCGTTTCTGCTTACGCTGTAGTTGCCACCTTCAGCACTACTCAGCTTTGAATACCACGCCGCCTCAAGTAAAACTGATACTTCCTTTTTTTTTTTTTTTTTTTTTTTTTTTTTCCCCATTTTTTCCCCATTTTTTTTTTTTTTTGTGCAGTTGTCTTTCTGCCTTTGTCTGTTGAGCTTGACCAACCATAATTAATTTACAGGGTCGAAGCCCTGTGATTGTGATCGGAAACCTACTATTGTATGTGAAATATTGCTCATTACCCGTTGTGGCGATATTCGGGCAACAAGTAAGCTTTTCCAGGGCCTAAAATCTGGTTCCAGACCGAAGAAGTCGGACTTGCGCAAACGGCTCTAGGCTGCTGGGCCGGCATGGCCAGCATGGCCAACACACAAAAGACGGAATTACCAGTTTTTTCAGATTTCAGTTTCGTCCTTTTTTCCTTTTTTTTTTTTTTCTCGATTACTTAAAAGAGATTGAATAAGTACAGAGCTACTGAGAAAGAGATCAAACTTTTCAGTTCGTTCCGCTATTATCGCCCTATCTCTATTGGCTAGAATCGATCCTAAGAACTCCGACGATTTGAGCCACAGTTGAGATCGGGTCGGACATCGCTCATAAGCACAGCTCGCATTAACCACCTTGTGTACTTTTTTTTCTTTTTTTTTTCTTTTTCTTTTCCGACACCTTCAAGCAAGAGGCTTTCAAAAATGCTTTGTGTTCGCTAACTCAAATTCCAAGCCAAAATATACATTTTTGTGATACCAAAACGTACGCCACGTACTGCTAAGGCGATCTGCAAGTGAGCTCCGAGTGGCAGTTTCAGCGTGCTCCTATTCTTGTCCGTCGGTTACCATTCTGTATGCGGCGCGGCTGTGTGGCTTCGAAAACGCGCGGCGACTCCGCCCGTGTGCCTGACTGCCGCCATTGTGCGGGTCAAAGGCGGCCTTGTTTTCTCCCTCGCTGGCGCCTTCTCTTTTGGGCTTCCGGGGAACAATAGAAGAACGTAGTATGAGCGGCTTTCGTTCCATTGTTATCTTTCCGCCGGCGGGTTAAAGTTACCGCTTCCCCACAACTCTCGCATTGGCCCCATACATGGGCTCCAGCACGAGCACTAAAGCACGGATTAGCTACTTTCGATGCTTTGGCGAAATACCTCACAAGGCGAACTGGGCTTGAGTTTTGATTAATCCAAAATTGTGGTGACATGAGTACAAAAATAGTTTATTTTCTGAATTTACTTTTTTGCGAGATATTGTGACATATCTGATCGAGGCATGTGTCTTTTTGTAATGCTTCAATTCGGATAGCAGTTTAATTGACGAGTAAGTAGAGTTCAACATAGCGTGCATTGGATGTAGTTACAAACTGTTTTTCATTATCTATTCGCTTTTCTCAGAGCCCAGGTCCAAGCTTAATGAGTGGTATTCCGAACTTTTTTCATTCTCTCTAAGATTTTTCGGCAAAACCTTGCGGCAATCTGTAAGCCTTTATTATAAAAACTCAAGAACTCTCTCTGTTTTGAACTACTCGGTTGCAAGCAATCCGAACTAGACTAAGCTTTTAGGGTGAAGCTCATCTCAGAGATCGCTGTGCTTTGTCTGAATTTATTTATACCTTCGAATTTGGTGAATACCTCTCCATTCTGGGCACTTCTGGCTATTGTCCTCTGGCTAAGTTGCAGCTATTTGACCATCTCTAGATGCGTGAAAATCCATTATCTATTTGATACTTTTTCTCTCATTTGCGCTGCCAGAAATCGAAAGTGTTTCTGGCATTTTCAATCAGGATACCTCTTCTTGTACTTTGTCCATTTGATAAGCCTTGACGTTCTGCAAAAAGGCTCACAACGAGCTGTGCATTCCGAAGTATGATAAGACCTATCAGATTATCTGCTTCATAATCTTTTGAGTTGGATCTACTCACTAATGCACAGGGCTCAAACTCTGAGCAAGATTCATTTCAGTCCTCTAAATTATACAAAGCGTTGTCTGAAGTGTAGTGTTAATGTAGCGATGCTTACAACAAAATCTAGTTCACAACGGAATCACGAAGCACAGCCAATATGACTCCAGCTGGAGTGTCAAAAAGTGAATTTGTAGCAATAACAATGAAGACTAGGCTCATTATTCCTTGTAAACATTCTAATTGACCGTTTAAAGATCAAGAATGATCCGAAACGCGCTACAGGAGTTCCGCTCACGAGCCAATGACTTTCATGACTTTTGGAGTCTGACTTGAAAACATCCTTGAGAATAATTACTGATTTTCTAAAATCATGCTTATCAGCAACCGTGAAATTAATTTGGTGAAAATCTTAGAAACTACTTCGATCTATATCATATAGGTTTGCGCCTTTTCTTCAATTGGCAAAATTGAGAGCCTAAGAGTACAATCGAAGACATCAAAATAAGGCGATAGGGAATTTGTTGGATTTTACATATTCCCTCACTCGCCTTGCCGGACTGAGCTTTGGAAATTATGGGCTTATTGTCAGAAGCCAGCTAATCATGTAGATGGTGAACAATGAAAAGTCTTCAACAAAACGGGCTCATTAAAAGATCAAAAATGACCTGAAGGTGAGTAGGGGGGTCTTCGAAATTTTTGTATTTTTATCTGTTTAAAACTTTTCAATTTCCTTTTGAGTCTCGCCAACAAGAATAAGTCTAGAACGCTAAAAAACAGAATGTTGATCAGGTTAATTGTCGATCTGTTGAATAAGCACAAAATTTTCTTTACAAGAAAACTATTCACAATGAACAAATAAGTGCGGATTGGAAATGCTATGAGGAATGTATTCGTGTATCTCAGCACAAGTCTTCTGTGATTCACAAAATGTTTACCCCTTTTCGCCAACTTTATTTTTTTTTCGAGATGCCCAAAAAGCTTCATTAAAAAAAAAGGTTTTTTAAAACTAGTGGCAATCAAGATGCTGGGCTTCTGAAAGCTAATCTATAACCTTGAAAAGAATGCAACATTACAGAATTTGCGCTTACATTTACATGACGTCATTCTTAGCTTTGAACCTGAAACAATACCGTTCCTCGTTGTTCAATAGTTCCCACGCCGTTGGAAACTTGCTCGCTTACAATCGATCTCAGGTTTAAAGGCGTTTTCAACAGTAGCCGACGCCGCTATCGCAACGATCCGAGAATCCGAATACATTCCGAGAAGGCCCGGCTTCTTATTCTGATTTTAAAGCCTTCTCTTATATCGAGGAGACCAAAAAGCCCTCTTTTTCCAAGTGGTCTCAAAAGTTTGACACCTTCTTAATCGCAGCGCTTCGTTGAAGTCAAAAGCCAGTTGAAGTCAACTTCCTCGCTAGAAACAGAGGTTATCTTTGCGGTTGTATAGTGTCATTCAACCTTTGTTTAATCTTGATAAGGGACGAGTGATTCATTTTTCCACCGAAACAAAAAAAAAACACTTTGAAACTCCTACGAGTTGACTTGTTTAGAAAACTTATGAAAGAATTCAAGGTGAAAATCTGGATAGGACTGATCGCATTTTTTGGAACCGTTAGTTCAAAAATCACTCTTACGGTGAAAGTCTTTTGACGTCTCAAGATATCTTCCACACCGCTTGTGCTGTCAAGCTTTGAATTCTTGACATTACCACTGTATTTTTCTGAATAGCTCACAATTAGGTTTTAAATGGGGCAATGGCCACCCTGATAGCACATTTCGCAGAGATTACGAGTGCCTAAGTTATCAAACTCTTTTAGAGGGGTGTTCGGATGATAAAGTAAACAATGTCTCACGATTCCAATCTCGTCAGATTGGTTTGCGATTTTTTCCAAGAGCGTTTCGAAAAAAGTCCTTTGAATATTCGCCCCATGTGTAACTATCAATTCTGGATCCAGGAGAATTTTTATGTTGCTCTGACCGTCGGCTGTTAACTCAAGTGAGCACCATGCTTTAAAGACATGTTAACTTTGACATGATTCTGATTTGAGCAAATTCCAATTGAAGTGTTGTAACATCCAAGCCGTGGCTTAGCCAAATTGCTTCGTGTAGTTAAGTGATAGTAATGACTCCAAAATCGCAAAGCCAATGATTCTACAACCTACTAAAAGACCGAGAACAATCTCTCTTATCTATAGAGTGTTCCGGATGAAGCTCGAGTATCTGTGAAGAATAGAGGCCGTGAGTGATTTCTAACAAAAAGCTACACTCTGATTTACGGGAAAGGCCTTTGAAGTCCCGTTCTGACTAACTGTTTGCAAGAAAAGAATAATATGGAAGTTCACTAATCGAACCCCGAGCTAAGCCAAATGGAAAAAAGAAAAAAAAAACACATCCGTGCATTTTTAGACGCTTGGTTTCTTCGTCCAAATCGTCGAAGAAAACGACGTAAACAAACAGAACGGCCACTCCAAAAGTCCATATTTGCCTTACATTTTAATTGAATTGAACTTGACTTGTCTCAATTTTGAATAAGGGTTTCAAAATGAACAGTACGCATGTTTTGAGTCCCCGCACGGCCTTTTCCGAATTTTGAATTAACCAAAAAAAGCCACATTTGCGCAAATTGTTTCACAGGAACTTACAAAACCACAAAACTCACGAAATGCTGAACCCAACTTCGAAGGGGATCGCGTAATATTAGAAATGACCGTAGCAGAAGTTTCGAGATACATGGAAGATTTCGATATCGAGCTCTATTATCGACGAAATGAAATATTAAAAGGAGGAAATAGAACCCTGAATTCCAACCCGAAAAGAATTCGTCTCAGTCTGGTTGGCCTGGATATCTACTTGTGCCATCGCGCCAAACAATGCAAACAAAAGCTTAGGCCAACGTCGGAGCTGGCAGAATCAGAGTTGGCAGAATCAGAGTTGGCAGAATCAGAGTTGGCAGAATCAGAACTGCAGGACTCTACAGAATCGGCGGAATCTGTAGCTAAAAAGAAGAAGCCTTTGGTCCATCGTGAAAAAATCTCCCGAAAATGTGGCTGCCTTGCTAGATTTACTATCAGATTTCCACATGGCTACAACCACGGACCGGACAACAAACTCAATGTGGGCGAACATGGGGAAAAGCTAGTGAAGATAACATGGAATTGGAAACATAACCATAAATTTAATCACCACCAAAATCTTGATAACACGCCATTGTCACGGAAAACTAAAACAATATTGAAGCTCGGGGTCTTGAATTATGGAGTCACCTGGGCCCAAATCGAGCGGATGCAAACAAAGCTTTTGGAATCAGAAGAAAGCTTCTTCCCTTGCGAACTCTTCAAAATCAAGAAACGACATGTGCGCTATATATCCAATGAACTTTGTCATGGGCAACCCTTCAGAAAGCAGCTTCGCCAAAAAAATCAAGTCATATCCAGAAAAGCAATGCTAGCCATTCCAGATGACCTGTTAGTTTCGGAAAGCAAGAATGAGTCACAAGCCGATGAAAAAATGTCTTAGCTTTTGCAAAAATATGAGTCACACCGAGTTTGTGTCGTATCTCAAACGACAATGGATTCCGAAGAAAGAATTCATAATCGAGGGACTCAATCCTAGGTATGTGCACGGAGGAATCACTGATAACCTTATTGAATTCATCCATTCGTTATTGAAGCTGCCTAAGTTCGTCGGAAAAAGTTGCGATTGACGGCCGGATACTTCGGCTAGGAAACTCTTTACCCTTATAATTCATCATACAGAGGCAAGGAAATGAAAGTGAAGTTCGGAATCATGGACAGAGTCTATGATAAAGCTGAAACTCGGGCGAAAACCAGCATTTCGGAAAGGTCGAGCGAGGATATCGAAGCCAGAGCTTTCATCTTTAATGAGGGGCAGGTCTTCATGGATTTTTTGACCGACCCCTACACGCAGTATACAATAAATCTACAAATCGCTGGCCTCGAAAAGGAGGCATGTACTTGTCCAGTCTTTTTTAACAGCGGATCATTATGCAAGCGTATATTCCTTGCTCAAAGATATTGGCCGAATGAGACCTCCAGTCTAGATGACATCTCCGGAACCTTTGCAAGTGAAACAACTTCCTCACTGGAATTTAGTGACTCTGAGTTACTACGCACTATCGCGAGCGCAAACTACACAAGCTTCTTGAGCCATCCTGACTTTTTGTCAAAATTAGATGATGAGTCAGAAGTAATGTCGGACGGCGATTCTCCTGGCCTGACGGATGACGGCAATATTCCCTTTGATCTCGTGGCGGCTCAATCTACTATGTGCATGATAGATCGGGGGACTAGTGGGGATGAAGGTATTATCGAAGGGGTCGAACTACTCAACGATTTTCTTGAGGAATGTGATACTTATACACAAGATCTTCAAAAGAATTGGGGTGATTTCGTTTTGAGTCAAGGACCCAGAAACCCGCCTCTTCAGATTCTCGAACGCTTTCTCGACCAACGTGTAGCTGTTCAAGAGAAAGAGGCCGAGAAAGAAAACACGCGAATAATGCTAGAGGCGACTATGGTGTACACAACAAGATATATGTCTCAGCAGTTTATCAGTTGAGGTTTTTAGAGGCGTTGGCGAAGTACGTCAGATCAGCAAAGTGCTCATCAAAAAGAGATATATATTCTAAAGAAACATTGTATTATCGGACGCCGCGGCCAGATGTTCAGTAAGTACGTCCACCCGGGGCTCAAAAACTACGTAAGAAAAGAACCTATATTTGATCGCAACATCAATCTAAGGGAGTAGGTGCTATACATCTGCTATTCCTAAAGCTTCCCCAGGGCTGTTACCCCCCATGAAAGCCTCTACTCAGATTGACATCAACCTCTCGTATCGTGTGATGTCATCGCCCCATCGGGTGTGAACTCCGAAGGGCTCCACACCACATTTCATCCGGGAGCGGGGCAAGAATTTGAGTTTCAGCCTCCCTCAGCCTGACCGTATAAACCTTTCTAACAATATACTCGATCTGAGAAATCCTCATGCCAAATAAAGTTACTGTTGGTCCTTCTCGAACACAGCGTTTTTTTTTTTTCAATGGCCTGACTGAGTTTCTCTCGACCTCAACCTCCATCTAAGAATCTGCATCACGTGGGATATTCGTTGCTCGGGTCAATCCATGACCCCATTGAAGCTTTCTTCAAGTTCACGCTTAGCAATATCCGAGCGCTTTTCAAAAATACTTCAATAAATCAAGCAAACTCTCATGACAATACTGAACGCCTGATCACTGCTCCGGCTTTGCTTGATGAATAATTCAATTCGCAACAAAATATAGAGTCAGTGGCTCATCTTGTCTGCTTTCTTCATCGAGGCTAACGAATAAGATACGCTCGCCCAATCATTTATTGATAAGTGGTAGGTGGCTCACTACTGAAATTGCAAATTTATTGTACCTCACTTGAAAAAGACGGCACAAAACAAAACGATTGAAGAAAAAAATCCCCTATTCGAGACTCTTTCTCTAAATTTCGCTTGCACCTTTCTTTCTTAACAGTTACCGGGGAGGTTTTCGGCAGTCTAGTTATTGGGTTCATTAAATCAGCAAGAAGCAGAGCTGGCGCACGACAAAGCACGTGATCTAACAGAAGCCAGAAGGGAAAGATCATATGAGACGACGTCTTTAAAGGTTCAAAGCGTAGCCGACAAAAAGTATAGAGAAAAAAAAGGTTTGCTTTCCCATCAATATAGTGGGATTTGTAAAGCGGGCCCGCAAAGCTGAAATTGCGGGAACAATCTGGGAGAAACGGGGATTGAATCGAGGTCGCCTATAGGGGACGTCCGTTCGCACTTTTTAGTCATTCCAAAACCCAGAATCGTGCGTGTCGCTAGAAGAAAAAGAGGAAGTAGAGTAAGCGGAAGCAGAATAAGAGGAAGTAAAGGAAGAAAGAAAGCCAACTTCAAAACCAGCTGTCAGCTACCCAGTCCAGCTTTTTGCGTCCTTCGGTTTTTCGGTCTGCGCGGACTCTCGCATGGTAGATGAAAAGGACCCCATAAAAACTCCGATTAATCACGTCCCAACTTGAAAACTCAATTTTATTATCAGTCACGTGAGATTGCAAATACTGCTAAACTCACTCAAATCGCCCCCCTTTCTCTTGCCCAGACCTTTTGCTTTGTCATGATATGCGAACATTCGCCAATTGCGAATTTCGTAATCAGTGCGCTTGGCCTGACCTCGATTGCCCAGACTCTTGGCATGCGCCCCACACTTCCCCACCAAATTCTCGCAAAATTGGCCCGTAAGTTTTTGCCGCAAAATTGGAGATCCTACAACTTGAGTGAGGAGTTATCTCTGTTTCGTTTTCGAGCTTTTACTGGAGACAATTCCACCTTAGAATAAAACAAGAAGACAACCTTCCAATCCCCTTAAGTTCTCACTAATACCTTCCAATAATTTCTCGAAAAAATTAAGCAGAGGCGCTTCCATAGTATATTTGCTCTCCTTGAATTCTCATGGTCAAACCTTACTTTGAAGTATCAGGCCATTTCAAGCACACCTGCAAGCACGCCCAATCACGGCTAACCACTCATCCTGGTCTCGCCTCTTGGTCCGAACTCCTAGGTCACTTCCTCATAGCATGCCTTACTAATACAAGTGAAGACAAATGTAGGTAGTAGTTTACTTTAGGAAGTGTATAAAAGTAAAGTGTATTCTACAGATGCTATGTCTTGTATTTATTAATATTTTGAATAACATCGAATACATCGGATACATCGGATAAATAAGATACCTCTGGAAACCTCAAGGACCTCAAAGACCTCAAAGACCTCAAAACCATCAAAACCTTCAAAATGACTATTTCTGTCGGTTCTAACTTCCCTTCTGGCGTTGAATTCTTCTACATCCCCATCGATTTGTCTACCATCAAAGAGGCCAATGATTTAGGATGTGCCAAACCGTTCACTTTGAAAATGGACAGATTGATCGAGCAGAACACGGGTTCTAAGATTTTGGTTGTCTCGGTGCCCGTAGCTTTTACTCCAGAGTGCACCGAGCACCACAGCCAGCCCTTTTTAGAACACTTGGAGAAGTTGAAGACGGAAAAAAACATTTCCGTCTTGATTATTTTGAGTGCCAACGACCCTTTTGTGATGAACGCCTGGGGCAAATCGTTGTTACAAAGTGCCAGCTTTGACCCCAGCTCCAACTTGCCCAAAGTGATTTTTGCCAGCGACCCCAATGCCGAGTTTTCCAGCGAAAACAAAATCTCCTTGGACTTGACCGATGAGGGGTTGGGTGTGAGAACGGGCAGGTACGCCTTTGTTGTGGATGTTGAGCCAAAGTCAGTTGTTTTCTATGGCATTAACCCGGGCCACGATGATGTTGTTGCCAGCAGCTACGAGACCATTGGAGCTGCGCAGTTCTAGGTGAAGAAATAGAAATACAAGCTTTCTCTTATTGACTTGAGATTTCATCAGAATCAAGTAACATTTTTGATTGTGCACATGGTGATTCTTGCCCAAAGGTGAGTGGACCTGCTAGCTGAAACTTGAGATTGGAGTGCATTGTCCATTTAGTTGTAGAGAAATGTGGAGAACTTATACTGACGCTGAAAACATAGAAATACAATAAGATATCGAAATGACGAATTAATGTTCAGATGGGCTGAACATGTTTTAGGTTGCGTATTGTGTGGGCTGAGAAAACAAGGCTAAAAGTAGCTAGTATCTTCATCTGCTGAGAACCTAAGGTCTTATATAGTGAAATTAATTTTTCGAAATAGAGTCGGCTGGCTTTAAAAAAAACGTCTTCTGGTGGCTTTTCTGTGATTTAGTGGTGTTGAGTAAAGTAGATAGAAGCAGGCTAATTAACACTTTTTCTAGAAGATCTGAAGGAAATAAAAGAGCAAAACTATCCACATATGGCTTAAAATTGCGTGGAAGAAAAACGAATTCGGATGTTTCTTAGCTTGCTCCGCCAGCAGTTGTCGAGCTAGCAAGCTAGCAAGATCGCATGAATATGAAAAGCCACTAGCTTCTATTTTGACAAGATGATGAACCCCGAAAACTTTCCTTCAAGCTTCGCAAAAGTGTTTGCTTCGTGATTGATGCAGACGGCATTTAATACCCGAGAAATAAACATTGACCTTGCTCACCGCTAGTTTAGGTAGCAAAATCGAGTGAATTGAAATTCCTTCGAGCTCGCTTTGATATCCTCCATCAGACTCAATGTCTATAATGGACGGTCGTTTCCAGAAGTAATCAATACACAGCAGTATACTTCGTGAAAGAAAAATCACATAGTTGCATCAATTGTCGAGGCTGAACCAGTTTTACTCATCTCAAGAAAAGTTGTGCATTTTGAGTTATAGCTCATCAACTGCACCATTTTATCCCAAATTGTTTGGATGAAGCTTATGATTCTCATGAATTGCTCTCTTGTAGCTTCTTGTCTATTCGTGCATCATTTCACGAGATCTTTAATCCTTCAATTTGTTATCCGATTTGCCATTATTCTTTAAAAGCAATGCCCGAATTCACAGATATCGGTAGAAAAACGAGAGGTGCATCACTGCAAATGATATTCTCAGAGCCTCATGGACAAAAGTAGAAGATTATTGCGGTGTCGTTTCATGATATAGAGGACTAAGAATTAACGAACCGAAGCGACACATTCTTGAATATTATTTCTCATTCCACCAAAGAGACCACACATTAGATAGCTACAATTTATGGTATATGAAAAAACCACAAGGTACTGAAGCTTCAAATACTCGGCTTTTTAGATTCCCAGAATCGAGAAACTGGGCCAACATCCGCGTTAACTTCACAAGTTGATGTGAAAATTGTCGGACCTTGACGCTTTGTGCTTCAGACGGAAAATAATCATGTTAGCATATTACAACTCGAGACCCAACACATCGAATCTTTACAAGCACCTAGGTCAAGCCAGCTCTTACAATAAAGGCTTCTTTTTTTTTGAAGCCAATCATCCAGAAGCTGGTATACGCACTAGGCCGAGCCCTGTTTCGTTCAACGTCCCTCCCACCCAACGTCCCCCCCTCTCAACGTCTCTTTCTCTTGATGCCTCCCTCCCAATGTCTATCCCTCCTAACCACTTTGAACCCTCTGTATTGTCCATTATATATATACAAGTCATCTACGCCATAACCGAATCGGCCAGGGCCTCCTCTACCACATGCTCTGCACTTCCCTCTGCGGACCTCTCTGCGGCAAACGCCTGCAACGCCATTTCCCGCATCTCGTCCAACATCACACTCTGATACTTGGCATTGAACGCAGGAAGAGCTTCGTGTGCGACCAAATCCGGGTTCCAGTGCAGATCGTCGCCCTTTCTCCATAGAGACTCCCAAAACGCCGTGGTGTTTTCCAAGGAAAACTCCTCAATGACATGGGCCAAGTCGGCCACGGCCTCCTGTGTATAAGCGGGCCTGTACTGGCCCAGAAACCAGGTGTTGCCGTCGATATTCTTTTTTCTCATGAACTTGGCGTCCTTGGCCAACTCCGTGTCACGAAGCTTGCGCAACTCGACGAGCCCGTGGTATGCAGCCACCGCATAGTCGTAGCTGGCAAAGTTGACTACACACATGACTCTCCAGAGATCGTTTCTGCGGCTGGGCTTTCTGTTTTCCCAGTTGGGCCGCACAAACTGGCTGTCGATCTGGTCCTGGTGGAAGCCCGGGACCTGTGAGTACAAGACCTGGCCAGAAAACAAGTTCTTGTACATTATGACTTGAGGTGCCAAACGCAACTGCCTGAGTTCCTCGGCGCTCTTGGGGCCCTTGGCTATACGGGCACCGTGCTCCTTGCGCGCCTTGATTTGCTTCATGAGGAACTGCCTCATTTTCTTTTCGGCTCTCATCTTGACGTTGGCCATCTTGGGCAAGTGTGGGTGGGGGTATCAAGTAATGGAATGAAATAGATTAGGTTTGTAGTAAATTAGTTTGGGTTTGTAGTGTAATTTTTCGCACGTAGATGGTTGTGTCACGTGATGCAGTGCGGATGTAGAGTGCGAGCAGATTCACCGGATTGCGGAAATACTTGACTTCGGTGCGGGTTGGCTTGGCCAAGCTTTGAGAAGCCTGGTCCGGGAGGTCTGGGTCTCGTGAGCCCAGGTCAAGAATGGCACTGTGACTTTCTCCACCCACTCTGTTTTCAATTTTTATTTTGATATAGAATGCTCATATGTATGTCTTTCTTTTTTTTTTCTAAAGATATGTCGATTTTTGTTTCATTTGCTCCTCAAAGTCTCGTTACAAGCAGACATGCATTCCCCTTAAGTTCTGTGGAACTGATATGTGGGAACGAACGGGGTGAGTAAATTGCGTGGTCCGTTTTAAAGGTCGGTCAGCCAAGTTCGCTGGCAGCATTACACGATACGGCCGTATTGCGTCAGAATAGAATCCATGATACAAAAGACTTTTTCAATCGTGATTGTGTTTCTCATTTTGACGTCAAAAGCGAAAAAAATCAAGATCTCCATTCGCGTCCTTAAAGCTCGCCGTAAATCGGTCATGGACTTGTCGTGAATTTATGGTAAAATTCTCGTAGACTAGCCGTTTTTTTTTCAAGAATTTGCCAAACTTTCATCGTGAAATTGCCGTAGCGTCGCCGTGCTTGTGAATTCATTGCGCCGTGTCCCGAGCATAGTGGAGCAAAAGCACTTGTGAATAAGAACATGCTTCTGCATTTTTATGAATCGTATCAAATTATATGCAAAAGCTAACTAGCGCAACAACCAGCTGACGTCGTTTTAGAATACTTATGAGAGACTTCTCATCTCTATCTACAGGTAGCTCTCAGTGACGATCAATTCCACGGCCAAATTTGATTCCACTCTTTTGTAAGCCTACACCTCCACGTCGCTTCCATGTCGGTATTACTTCCATCATTCATCTCTGGCATGAGCCGGTCGTTGAAATCCGTGATATTCATACTGCTCATTGTCAGACTTCTCACTCAGGTCGACATTACCGGTCGTCATGTTTCTCATCTGATTTTTTATGATTGCTTACAGTTTAATGGACGCTGGACATAAACGGCCTCTTTTCTTTGTGACTGCAACGTCTAAGTTATACTACCAGGTTCTTTTACTTAGGGCTGAACCCAAAATTCTATTAAACCGTGCAACACTTTCTTACGAAATTTTAATCTGACCGAGATTGCCACGTAAATCTGGCGCTAAACTTTCCGTCGAAATCCATAAATCTTCGTATCACGAAATTTCGGAAAATCACGTGGGAAATCCTTTCCGAAAGTGTTTTTTATGATCATATTGTCAAATTGTAATATGGCTTTTTTTATCACGATAAGCGAGACACTACAACAACGCGCTGTTATTCATTGGACTAATACAATGTAGAAACTCCAGTCGGCCTCCAGTTCACCTATTCAAAACAAAAAAGATTAAAATATAGTTTTCATAACATTTTAAAAAGATTGACTTTGAATTAAAAGGTCTTATTGCACCAGAACTGTATTTTAGATGTGAGGCCCTGTAACCGGAGAGCACTGTGTGTGAATGTTTTTAAACTCCATGGGCATTCAAACTGAATACTAGGCTTTTTGAACAAAAGTAGCATTCGACACCCTCGAAAAAATAACAGATCATAAGATCTCAGTTTACCAATTTTACATTCATTAATGCTACTTTTGGATTTTGAAAAATCACGTTATTCTACAGCAAAACATATTCTTTCTTCAATGAGAAATGAAAAAAAGGTTCGAGATGTCGTCCGCGCTTTGCTCTTAAATAGGACAAAAACCAACCTTGATGGCTGCGTCGAATGCAAAATTCGATCAAAAACAGTATTTTATTCAGGCTCGAAAAATCAAATTGCGCACCTCTTTTTGATGCTCGCTCGGTCAATTATTACATGTGTTTGAATTTTTGAAGGGAATATCTCAGAAGGTCTCCAATGAAAATATATGGCTTGAGATGTTGTAACCGGGACACTCGATCGTTTAAATATTTATGGCAAGGGACGGCCAGCTTTTCATTGTTGGAAATCACCAAAAGATTCTCGTTATAGAACTTTTTCAATCATCAAGAGAAGCGCCTATTCTAGTAAGTGAGCTCCAGTAGGCGATCTCCAGTGTACCGTGAGATTTTACTCATTCGAGTAGATCTTTGGAGTCGAGCTTTTTCTCTTTAGGATGACGCTTCGCTGATCTTGAGATAAAAATCGGAGTAATTATGAAAAGTGACAAATAATTCGACTCTTTTCCGCCTAACTGTAATATACTGAGTTGGGGCCGGCCAAGGTGTGTCTTATAAATTGCGGCTCCATCAGTTGCGACTCTATCAATTGCGGCTCTATTAAATGTGGTCCTAAAAATCTATCCAGTGTCGCGTTCGGGCCGCGCGCCCCAATAATCAAAAAAAAAAAAAAAAAAAAAAAAAAAAAAGGGCTTCTCTATAATATACTTTTTCGATCAGCCCAGAAATCATTGGTCTCTTCGTAAAACTCCCACCAGTATCTGATAGAACAACAAGAAAAACTCAAGCCAATTGCAAGAGGATCAAATTCCTCAATGGGTTGCTTCACACTCCTGAAAGACGTGAGTCTGTTTTGTCTCACGTGACCACCTCATGCGCATGCTAGACAGTGCACACTGTGTACATTTCATCACCTTATAATTGGCTTTGAAAAGTGTGATAAGTGCAGACTTTCCACGCCATTTCGCTTCTCTTTGGAAATCAATGGGCTCTGCGTCGATCACATTTGAGGCGCTTTCGCTCTTGGCGTTCTTTGTCGTGTTCTCCGCATGGTCTTTTAAGTACTTGTTCAACCACGAAATCATCCGCAATTACGCCCACCGCACCCACTATGCAAAGGCCCAAATCAATAATATCATCGAGCACAAGGCCGCCAAACTATATGGTCTTCGCCTCCTACGGCTTGATGTCGATCTGGGAGACACTGAGGAGGCTGCCTCTATCTTTCCCGCGCAAAATTCGGGCCAGTGGGACGCAAACGGGGGCCTGGAACACATCGCTTCAAGCAATCCAAACACGCTTGGTCACGGGGTCTTTGCCGCCCACAAACCCGATCCCTCAGGCGCCTTGACTACTTCCGCTGGCTCGCTGTTGCATCATACACGCGTGCACTGTGTTGTGGGAGCGCTTTTCTCGACCGTAGTCACGCTTTCATGTGAGTTGGTGCTTCTTTTGATGATCCAGCTTTTTGGGTCAGTCACGCTTAACTTGGCCATTCTTCACCTCGTGATCACGGCGCTAGTTGTGCTTGTCACCATAGTCCAGCCGCCGCTCGTGATCCTGCTCTATATCAACCAAAGGGTCGTGCCCAAACTAAGCCTCAAGTCTCCGTCTTCAGTATTCAGGCTAGCCGCCACGGCCGGGTTATGTGTCGCCTGGTTTCTCGTGCTCGATAGAATCGGGGCAATTGCCCAGGTCCTAGGCCCGGCCGCTGAGAGGCTGTACCTCGAAGAAAAAACGAACGAGCTAGTATTGGCCGGAATCAGCATCACGGCTCTTTTATCTGGGGTTGGATGTATGCTGACGCCGATCCGGACCTTCTTGACCGACGGCCTGTCGCTGTTGAAAAAGCCCGACACTCCTCGAAAAGGTGCCGATGAGGCGAGGCTCAACGAGCTAATACAGTCTTACAACTCGACCCAAATGCTCAAGAAAAAACGCCAAAGAGAGCTCGACCAGCTTCAAGCTCTGACAGGTGGCACTGTCTACAATGCACCAAAGCCCGACTCTTTGCGTCTGCTCAAGGGAAGCGGCCGCGAGCTTTTGAACCGAGTACAGTCTTTTACCAGCATTTCTAACTTCACAGGCTCTGCCAACGAGGAGCAGGAACTCCAAAAAGAGATCACCTCGCTCCAGGGGCTACAGGACCTGATATATATTGACCTCTCCAAACAACTAGACTCGATTTTGCGAGGAAAGGAGAACTCCACCAAGACCTCTACGGGCCTCGACCGGATCGTGGCCTTCTGCGAGCTCATGTTCTCTGTATACTGTGTCTACAGGATCGTAAACGTGTTGTTTCTCCGCTTGCCCTACCACTACTTTTACAGCTCGCCCGACTTGCACAGAGAGACAAATATCATTGACGATAGGGACGAGTCAGAAACACTCAACAAAAACACAAAAGACGCGCTTGCCATCACAATAGCAAAGCTCATCCAGGGCGTTTTCGGCTATTTGCCTGTCTCCGAGACCCAGCTCATCAACCAGGTTAGCTTTGTTTTATCAAGCTCGCTTTTTGTATGCTCTTTTCAGAATGTGGCAGTCACTTTCAAGTCCCTTGGACGCTTTTTCCCCGTGTCCGCCACGTCGATGAATGCAAATGTGAAAACGTGGATCAAGCATTTGATCGTGAGCGAGTTCTTGGCGATCTATGTGATTGCCACTGCTCTCCTAATCAGGTCAAACATGCCCCCTGAAACCGCTGCTCTGATCCTGAAAATCTTGTCGTTGTCGCCCACGTCGGCCCCCACGTCCATGGCTCAGATGTTCAGTGAAGTGGAATTCATCGATTCGTGGTTTGACAAGGTCTTTGGCCTATCGTGTGTGGCCACATTTGTCGTGGTGGCAATGAAGCTTTTCATTGAGAGTGACAACATTTACGAGGGTGAGTATGATGAGGAGATGTTTATAGAGGATAACTCGGAGCTCAAACGCTTATGAGGGTGGTTTGAAAAAAAAAGGAGGAGCGGCTAAGATCACATGAAGTGAAGGCACCGACCAATTACTATGTGTTCTAAGTCTCGAGAAAGCACCAAACATACCTCAAAAAGGTCTTTAGAGTCAAGCAAGCGCCGACTCATCAAGAAGAATTACTGGCTTCTTGGTGTTGTATTGGTTTGAACATTTAATACTAGACCCAGGCTTGTTTTTCCCTCGATGCCGCTTGCATGTATTCACTGCTTGCGTCTTTGTCTATGCTAAGCTTGTCACAACCCCACAAGCATTCCTCGGACCAGGTTATGCATGACCCGCGTCTTGGTCCGAAATCATGTGTCCGGGGCGACGTCAAATTCGCAGTTTATTTCCGAATCAAGCCTCTCGCGACGGCATATAACGCTTCACCTCTCTGCGTCTTGCGGGGATACCATGCAACTAGGATCGAATGGTACCTGAAATAGAAGTGACACTAGACCCAAAGCAATGTGACATATCAGTCCCAAATGTTATAAAGCGAACAAAAAGTGACTATTCTCAATTTTTTTCGACCCCCAAGCTCGCAAATATGTCAATTGTCCACACCACTGGCATCTCGGCCAATAACCCAGAGAAATATAGAAGTGACATAGAAGATGCCAGACGCATTTTGCTTCCTGAAGCCGCCTTCCTCGATGATGCATCTAAACCAATCATCACAAGCAGTTCGGACGTTGCAATCATAGGAGCAGGTTTCGGCGGCTTGGCGTCGTCACTCATGTTGAAGCGAAAGCTCAAAAACGAAAGCTTTGTTGTTTTCGAAAAGCATGCAAATTGGGGCGGGACCTGGTGGGCCAATTCTTATCCCGGGTGCGCTAGCGACATCCCAGCTCTATGGTACTCCATTCACAGTGAGCTCAATGACAACTGGAGTGACTTGAGGCCACCCCAGCACGAGATGGAGGAGTATATTTTGATGATTGTCGAAAAATACAAGTTGCAAGAGAAGAGCAAGTTCAACACTGCCGTCAAAAGTGTGGTCTATAACGATAGAACGGGAGTGTGGAAATTACTGGCTACTGACGTGAGGACAGGGCAGAGGTTCGAGCACACTTCGCGAGTTGTCATGTCCTGTATTGGTGGCTTGGTGTTTCCGAATGACACAGATATCCCCGGGCTCAAAGATACGTTCCAAGGCGAGTTCATGCATTCTGCTCTTTACGATCACTCTGTCGATATGAAGAATAAGGATGTAGTTGTACTTGGAAACGGATGTTCAGCGGCTCAGCTTGTTCCTGCCTTGATGGACGAGATAGGCGTGAACAGCGTGACTCAGATTTTCAGGTCAAAACATTGGATCATGCCTCCGCTTCCAAGCTTTCTCTTCACATTGTACAACTGGCTCCTGTGCTGTAGACTTGGCTTGATGCTCATCCGATTGATTGTGATCATGGGTGCAGAACTAAGATATCCAATGTATCGTGGCGACGGATTGGTATCGCGTATTGTGCGTGGGGTCAACACGAGGTTGTCTACGAGATACATTAAGACAGTGGCACCGAAAAAGTACCATGACTTGTTGTTGCCGTCGTATAAAGTGGGATGCAAACGGATCATCTTCGATTACAAGTACGTGCCTTCGTTGCAAAACCCAAAGTTCAAATTGACAGACAAGAAAATCAAAGAGGTGAGCAAGGATTCGGTGGTGTTGGCCGATGGCACGAAGATCAAGGCAGACGTTATTGTGGCTTGTACAGGGTACAACATCATGCGGAACATTCGCGGCATCGAGATCATCGGGAGAAATGGTATGGATGTCCAGAAAATGTGGGCCAAGGAAGGCACGTCCGCGTACAAAACGTTAATGGTTAAAGAATGTCCAAATTTCTTTCTTGTTGGTGGACCAAATTCTGCCACTGGACATTCCTCGGTAGTCACTGCCATCGAAAATGCCGTAGCGTTCACTTCTAAGATCATTCCCAGAGTTCTCGACGGGTCTGTAAAGTCTGTTAGGGTCAAAACCGAGGCATACGATGAGTGGTTGAAGACCACTCAGCTGAGATTGCTGAGAGCAGTCTTCGGAACCGAATTCGGTGGGTGCACTTCCTGGTATTCCGAGAACGGCGTTAACGCTACCGCCTACCCTTACTCGCAAGTACACTACTGGCTCACACTGAGATTTCTCGTGAACAGGGGCTTGGTGTATGAGGCTACTGAGACAAAGAAACGGGTGTAAGAAAAGTCGTAAAAATGTTTCAGGTTGTGGCTTCAGATGCCCCGAGTTGAACTGGATGTGCACTAGGCAATACTCAAGAGGGACGTGTGTGCTGAAATCTTAGCTTCGTGACAGGGGTGAAATATAGAAGCACCTCCAGAAGTGTGCACAAATCATACACTCAAGCTATCTACAAACTCTAGAATCTAGAGACTCGGGCATTGCCGAGTTCTGTAACTAGGTGTGGGTATCACAAAAACTCTTTATCTGTAGACCACAGTGTTCGAAGAGCCAAAATATTAAAAGTCATGAGATGAGAGGGAAGTAAGGTTGATGGCTCAAGAAAGAGGGGTCTTGTTTGCCTTTATAATTCCTACTGAAACCTCACGAAACGTGAAATTGGCTCTAAAAACGTTTGCTCCTACAGCTTTTCGAGCTTATACTGGGACAATCCTTTTAGCATCAGCTGGTCTTTTATGTACATGCAGTGAAGGTTCTAATTGCGTTGATACAAGTTGAATTGGTGGTTTGGGATGTGGATGGCATGTGACCACAAAAGACAAAAGTATATGGAACCTGGATTTTCATGAGCTTTCATGTGACCAGTACAATGATATGAAAAGCTCTAGAAATTGCAATGTCGAACGGGTAGATCCTCATAGAGTACCTACTGAGAGGCCCTTACAAACACGACTTCAAAAGAATACGTTCCGGAACTTGATCGCGACCAGCCCCTTCAATAGATTTTTTTTCTATTACTGAAATTTCTGTGTTTAATTTATTTCGTTTGACTTTGGATAAACAGAACATTCAAAATAATCTTATCGTTTTCTTCCAGTTAGAACATTTAACATTCGGTGGGGGCCAAGGACCTGTCACATCACATGACCAGCTTTAAGAGAACAAGGCGCGATTCCAGGGCCCCAGATTAAGGGCCGATCTAAAGGGCCGATGCTGAAATCCTGCATACAGACGCGCGGCCAAAGACTCATTCGTAGAACTTGACAAAATCAAAGAACCACGCAAAAAAAAAACCTCTCCTCTATCTCTTATTTTCACCATTCTGTTTGCCAGATTCAGACGGATTACTAGTTTTCTATCCCCAGCGAGAATGTCCAGCACTAGCAGCAGAACCACGGTGCCCTTTTCGCGCGAGCAGCTTGAGCAAGTGTTGAAAAGACGGTTTTTTTACGCGCCGGCGTTTGAAATCTACGGTGGAGTTTCGGGCCTTTACGATTACGGTCCCCCAGGATGTGCCTTCCAGGCCAACGTCATTGACACGTGGCGTAAACACTTCATTTTGGAGGAGGACATGTTGGAAGTCGACTGTACGATGTTGACGCCCCACGAGGTTCTCAAGACTTCTGGTCACGTGGACAAGTTTGCCGACTGGATGTGCCGGGATTTGAAAACCGGCGAGATTTTCCGTGCGGACCACTTGGTCGAGGAGGTCTTGGAGGCCCGCTTGAAAGGTGACAAGGCGGCGCGTGGCGAGAAGATTGTCGAGGAGGAGGAGTCCGACGACAAGAAAAAGCGTAAGAAGAAGGTCAAGGAGATCAAAAACATCAAGTTGGACGACGCCACCGTGCAAGAGTACGAGTTCGTGTTGAACCAGATCGATGGCTACTCGGGCCCGCAATTGGGCGAGTTGATTGCGAAGTACAACATCACAAATCCAGCCACCAATGGTCCTTTGGAACCCCCCGTCGAGTTCAACTTGATGTTCGAGACCGCCATCGGTCCTTCCGGACAGTTGAAAGGTTACTTGAGACCCGAGACTGCACAAGGTCAGTTTTTGAACTTCTCCAAGTTGTTGGAGTGTAACAACGAGAGAATGCCATTTGCTTCGGCTTCCATCGGTAAGTCCTTCAGAAACGAGATTTCCCCACGTGCTGGTTTGTTGCGTGTGCGTGAGTTCTTAATGGCTGAAATCGAGCATTTTGTTGACCCCGAGGATAAGAAACACCCTCGTTTCGCCGACGTCAAAGACTTGAAGTTGAGTTTCTTGCCCAAAGATGTGCAAGAGGCCGGCTCCAACGAGTTGGTCGTGAAGACCGTCGGTGAGGCTGTAGCCTCCGGCATGGTGGACAACGAGACGTTGGGCTACTTCATTGCCAGAATTTACAAGTTCTTGATCAAAATCGGTGTGGATGCCACCAGGTTGAGATTCAGACAGCACATGTCCAACGAGATGGCGCACTATGCGTCCGACTGCTGGGACGCCGAGTTGCAGTCGTCATACGGATGGATCGAGTGTGTTGGCTGCGCTGACAGATCCGCCTACGACTTGAGCGTACACGCGGCCAGAACCAACGAGAAGATGGTTGTCAGACAAACTTTGCCAGAGCCTATCACCGTGGAGAAGTTCGAGGTCGACATCGACAAGAAGAAGTTTGGTCCTAAGTTCAGAAAGGATGCAGGCGCCGTGCAAAAACACTTGGCCGAGAGAACTCAGTGCGAATTGGAAGATTTGGCCAAGGAATTGGCCGACACCAGCAAGGTTGTTTTGAAGGTTTCAGGCGTCGAGAATGACGTGGAGATTGGCAGTGACTTGATTAAAATTGCCAAGGTCACGAGAGTCGAGCACGTGAGAGAGTTCACTCCAAATGTCATCGAGCCTTCA
This sequence comes from Metschnikowia noctiluminum, assembly GCA_030578735.1. Classification (NCBI taxonomy): domain Eukaryota; kingdom Fungi; phylum Ascomycota; class Pichiomycetes; order Serinales; family Metschnikowiaceae; genus Metschnikowia; species Metschnikowia noctiluminum. The sequence goes on along the minus strand of JAKTYO010000008.1, from coordinate 51,323 downwards.
TTCGGTATTGGCCGTATCCTCTACTCGATCTTTGAGCACCAGTTCTGGAGCAGACCCGAGGACAAAGACAGATCTGTGTTGTCGTTGCCTCCATTGGTGGCACCAACCAAGGTTTTGGTCGTGCCATTGTCCAACCACGCCGATTTGGCTCCACTCGTTCAGAAGATCACCTCTAGCTTGAGAAAGGAGCAAGTTCCATTCAAGGTGGACGACTCTTCCGCCTCCATTGGTAAGAGATACGCCAGAAATGATGAGTTGGGTACACCTTTTGGTATTACTATTGATTTCGACACTGTCAAGGACGACTCTGTCACTTTGAGAGAGAGAGACTCCACGAAACAGGTCAGAGGAAACCTTGAGGACATCATCAAAGCCGTGAAGGCTATCACCTACAATGGTTTGTCATGGGCCGAAGGTACCGCCAACCTCACCCCATTTGAGACTGTGTCTGAAGACGCTTAATTTACATAGTACGAATCCAAACGATTTTGACGAGCAACTCGGTCCACCGGCCCAAAACAAGTGCTTTTCGTTTTGCCTTTCACCACCCCATGACCTCTCTTAGAAATGCATCCGACTGTGGCGCTCTTCCCAAAAGCTCGTGCAAGATCTCAGGAATATCTTTTGCACCGCCATTTCTCAAGATTATATCTCGAAACCGGAGCCCGTTCTTTACGTTGAGGGTGTCACCTTTAAAAAGGCTGTAGAAAATATCAGTGGCAAAGACTTTAGAGTATAAGTACCCGTAATAATTCGACTCGTAGCCCCACACGAGATGACCAAAAGATGCATAGCCAATTGTCTCTATACCTTCACTCGAAATCAAATCGACTTCTTCGAAAAGCCTGTTCCATAGCTTTTTGATGTCTAGCTTTTGGAGCTGTTCCTCTGAATCTATGGTGTGCAACTCCATGTCGAAGAGGCTATATATCAACTGACAAATGTGAGTCAATCCTGTGTTCACGTGTTTTGTTTTGATCAAGTTTTCCACTAAATCATCCGGAATCTGCTCCCCTGTCAAATAGTGTCCTGAAAGCTGCTGGAGGTCGGGCTTAGACCAGGCCCAAAACTCCAACATCTGCGACGGACACTCCACAAAATCTTTTGGCACCTGGGTTCCCTGAAATCTTACATTTTTTGTTTGTGAAAGGACCTGGTGAAGACCATGGCCCAACTCGTGGAGAAACAAGGCCACTTCTCCGTGTCTCAACAATACTGGCATGTGATCTGTGGGCTTTGCAAAGTTGCATATGACGGCAGTCAAGCCGGGAGACCTGGATCCGCCTGGTTTCTCGAAAGCAGAATGCAAGCGGAATGCTGCTGCGTGGGGAAATTTCCCATCACGGGAGAAAAGATCAAACATGATCCAGCCCATGAACTTTTCTTTGGATTCCCACTTCTGGCTGTTCTGATGCACGGCATACATAAAGACATCTTTGTCCCATACGGTATTTGTACAATCCTCTTTCGTAAATGTGATATCAAAGAGCTGTTCATAGAATTCAAGGATTTTGTCGATAGTTTGGAAAAGTGGGAAATATTGCAGCACCTTTTCGTGGTCGATCTTGTATTCTCTTTCAAGCATGAGATTGGTGTAATAAGAGTCGTCCCAAGCGTAGAGATGATCTTGTATGGGCATGTTACGAGCCGCTAGGTCCTCAGTTTTTATCTGGAGCAAACGTTCCACCTCTTGTTTTGCTACCGGGACCAATTTGCGTTTCAAATCATTCAAGAACCCCATCACGTTGCTGGGTGTTTTCGCCATTTGTTCTGACAATACAAGCTCTGAATAGGATCTGTACCCCAAGAGCTTTGCAAGCTTAAATCTTTGCAGCACGAGCTGTTCCATGATTTTGGCATTTTCAGGGAGCTTGTTCAAGTGGGCCAAATGGGCTATCTTTCTGGTTCGCTGATTGCTGCAATACTTCAAAATAGGACTGATATCTGAATGAGCAAGAGCGACCTTGTACTTGATCTTTCCTTTCAACTTTACAGTCGCATACTGCTGCAAGACCGTGGGCGGCACTCCGGCAAGCTCTTTTCGTGTGAACAAAAGCAGACCGTCTTCCTCGTTGCAGTTTACGGAAAATCGTGTGGTCAAGTTACTTAACTCAGATTGCACGGCCTCAATCGCATCCTGTGACACCCGATCAAACTGCAGTCCTGCCCTTTTAAAGTCAGTCAAAACTTTCTCTAAAAATCTCAAGGACTCCTCATCTATTGCACTCAGGTTGTCTTTGATTGACCCATATAGCTCACTATAAACCTCGTATAGTTCTCTTCTGGCTTCGTGTTCGATTGAGCTCTGCTCCAAGATAATTTCTGCTTTTGCAGAGGCCTCCCGTATTAATTTATCAGGCGACACAGATTTGTAAAATTCAATCACGTCTTTCTTCCATGAATTCTCATTTTCGTGATCCATTGAAGGGACCAAGACATTGGCCACCGTGGGGTTTTTGATAGATCCTATATAATGCAGAAATTTCTGTTCCTCAGCAACAATGTTATTGGCCTCTTGCAAAATTTCCAGCGCCGTGTGATTACAAAACGGGGCTTCATGGTATACACTTGCACTGGATAATTTGGTGAATACACAAATAACGTAGCACAAGACTGTCAAGAAAAGCATATTTTTTGTGTGAGCATGAAGTGCCGACCTAACATATCGCTTTTTATACGAATTTCGTTTACCATCAGATGAGATTACGGGTTCGAGTCGGATCTTCTACAGGTAATATTTTGCAATCAATGGGTTCTTGAGTATGAAAACAATGGGGAACGGTGATGAAGTTTCTGAGCCCGTTTCAAATGAACTCTTCTCTGTTTTCCTGGGACTGCCCTCTTATTCATAGAAACAGTCCTCCTTAAAAGCGACACATGCGTTCCTGTCTCACTTTCACATTTTCTATTTCCTTTTTTCCACACCAGACTCCTAAAGTGAGATTTAGCATCAAGACCAGATGAGCACAGCTGATATTCATCTTCCCGTTATTCGTCAAGAGTATTTGCCGAGAGTCTCGCATTGTGCTTGTTTTTGCACGCAATTCTCAAACAAAGCACAATCAAATTACAATTTCACGCACGAAAGAAAGAAAGAAACATTTCTGAAAATTCGATCAGCTCGAGCCAATTGGCTATAGATCAAAAGTTTAGAGTTCCACGACCAGAAGCATTTCAAAAGCTCAAAACTTCAGTGGTCCGAATAGAGTCGATGAAATTCTGTTGGAATCCCAAATTGAGCCGCTTCCAATTGGACTGAAAGCTTAGTTTGAGACATGCAGCTCTTAAAAAGATTGTATGCATGAAAACACCGTGTATCCCGAGTCTGAGCCATAAATACGCTAGCAGCAATTTTGCTTGGGTTTTGAAATATGGGTCAAATTTCGAAATCTTGAGCTCACAAACTGAGCCTCGCGATTCGCGACAGCGCAGAAGAACGAGCTTATTGTCGATATTCGCTTCGTGGCTTCTGTAAAAAACCCCGTGTAGGACTTGAACATGAAGAGTGCCTTTTTGGAAATTTAAAACGGGGCTCCCTTCCTCCTATATTGAAGTTATAATGTTCCTTCATAATCAAATCCTTTGTTAGGATAACAATGTACGGCTATGAGTCTTAGTGTATGGCCCGTGATCTTAAAACCTTGAGCTCAATCAAGAAGCGCGGTGAGGTCAAAAAAAGGCTTCAAATGAAACTGTGTCATGGATAAAGAATTTATTGTACTATTTCTTGCGGTTTTATGTTCAAATCACAAGAAAAAACCTTTTGATTAAGAACTTCGGCAGAGTCACTGAGTTGTGGAATTTTCACAAACCTTTTTCGTTTACAATTTGTGCCTCAATATCTGTGAAAATGTCGAAAAGCCAACATATTATCCAGGCGTGAAGCCCAATTAGTCTCCAACGTCATATTGCCTATTTTACGTTTCTCGACGAAAAAAAAAAAAATTCACCGGCTATTCATTTTTATTACGATTAATTGATGATATCTGCCAGTCAAATCACGCTCCACGGAAACTGGGTAGATACAGAAACACCTCATGCAAATTGAGGTTCCGAATCTCGGAAGATCCCCTAAAATCTTTCAAAA
>JAKTYO010000008.1:0-47216 GCA_030578735.1 Metschnikowia noctiluminum | reverse complement strand
GTAGGTCACGTGGGTACACGTGGCCGTAGCCGACGCGGCCGTAGGTCATGAGGCGCCCACCGGGCGCAGAGTAGACTGGAGGAGAAGTCTCTTTCAGGTTTAGATAGGAATAGATATCTACACACCCCTGCAAAGGAGCAGACCCTTGAGCAGATTCTTAACAGTGAAGCTCAATTAGTCTTCAACGTCATATTGCCTATTTTACGTTTCTCGACGAAAAAAAAAAAAAATTCACCGGCTATTCATTTTTATTACGATTAATTGATGATATCTGCCAGTCAAATCACGCTCCACGGAAACTGGGTAGATACAGAAACACCTCATGCAAATTGAGGTTCCGAATCTCGGAAGATCCCCTAAAATCTTTCAAAACAGAATGCTGTACTTCACCCCTCCTGGCCACCGACATGAATATGAAAAAGTGAAAGATACCAAGTTCTCATCTCAATGTCACAAGAATAGAATTCATATGGGAGCTCATACACAGAGTAATCCACTGGAAATGAAAAAAAAAGAAGAACCTCCTGATCTCTCACTTAAAGCAGAGAAAACAGTTCGCCACAATGTCAACAAAGTCCCCAAAGTTGCTCATTATGTCCCTATTCGAGAATGAAAAGCTGTTTCACAACTCTCCAAAATGTGCTTTTTCGGGTTTTACGCGGGCGATGAAAACACAATTCTTCACTCACCTGAAAGATGAATAAAGCCAGGGTGCACAAGATACACTGAGAAGCGGCCACTTGTGATTATACTTATTGTACCGAAAAGACTGCTTTTAGAAGTGTAGACTTTCGGATGAACATTGGTCCTGGCTAGAACTTGATAAAATAGGATTCTCTTCTCTTGACTGTTACCGCCGAGAACAGTCTATAAATATGACACAATAATACACGAATATTCATAAAAGCCCCGAACTCAAATTCAGGGTCTATATCGAGAATTTTCTCGCCATCGCGACTGGAATGTCCCCACTTAAGCCTCACCAGCTACAATTAGAAGCGATGTATCATGATCTTCTTAAAATTGTCTCACGCAAAAGCTTAGTACAGTCAGAAAGAGCTTGTTGTGGTCAAAGGTAAAGGTTTTGGTTGTCCGCCTTGCTTGATTCACCAGAAAGCTCAGAAATGTATCTTTTTCTGTTTCACCTGAATAAAGGACTAAAACTATAACATAACCTTTTTTTTTTTTCTTCTTGTCGGATTCATCTGATTAAAGGACTAAAATTTTAACATAACCTCATAAAACTTTCTGACCCGCTCCGAAGAATTTTTCTTTTTTTTGTCTGATTGAAGGACTAAAACTATAACGAAATTACATAAAAACCTCTAACCAGCTCCCAAAAAACGTACCTAGTGTCAAACTCGGGTCACCGCACGCCGTCACCTCGGCAAAAGCAACCCCTCTTGGCACGCCCTTGTTAAAACGTAGAAAATTTGTCATCGACCCGCTGGGTGCGTCTCACCTAAAGGCCGTTCCAAATCTCGCGGTTCGAGGCGTACAAAGAAAGCCGCATCTTTTGATTCCCCCATTCTACGAGTGTAGACTTTGTAGACGGTGAAAATAAATTCTTTTTTTTTTAAAGAAACAATATACCAATTCAAATTTTTCAAGTTGTCTTGAGACGTGTTGGTTGACGCCAATATTTCTCTAAGATTCATGGGTTTGGCAAATTCAAGCTTCTGCCACCGTGAGGATAGATGTAAGCTGATAGCCCTTAGGTCAGCTGAACTATTTCTAAACAGTCTTACTGCGTATTAAACGCTCCTAATCACCAACGACCAACGTCTCTTTTTTTTGTTTAGCCCGATTTACAGACCAAATACACTTCAACTTTCAGAAAAGGGCGTGTGGTCTAGTGGTATGATTCTCGCTTTGGGTTGAGGCGGGTTCAACCTGCCGACACAAATATGCGAGAGGCCCTGGGTTCAATTCCCAGTATGCCCCATTCTTTTTTTTTCAAAGCTGCTCTGAACATCGTTTAGACATCTAGTTCTTTTATCATACTCTTTCCTATGTGTGTTTTTTGTTGCCTTCGGCCAACTTTTTTCGAGACTAAACATGCTTCTATTAAGACTTTTTATCCGAGACAGAAAGGACTATACAACACATATCTCGAGAAGTTTGCCAATATCGATTTTCTCGCCCGTGGAAGACTCCACCACTCGTAAACCTGCAAGGCTATGAAGCCCTTGACTAAGGCCTATGAATTGAAATTCTGCTTCATGTACCTGATTAGGCTCGAGTCTTCCAAGTCCCACATCATTTGATAAATGCACGACTCCCACCTCCTGGGGCCTGTTTGTGATGTACTGCTCATAAAGCTGTAATTTGTTTTGTATCACATATCTCGGCTCTTGACTCCCTTCAAAGCCAGGCTTTTTCTCTTCAGATCCAGGTAACGTATGATGGGACGAGCTACGCGTTGGAAAATTAGAAACTCCTGGCTGATTGAGACTTTGGCTGCTTCCCTTCACCGCCACCGTCACAAGCGTCAACTTGAGCACGCGGTTTGTCTGATTTACCACCTGCACTCGCCACGTGGTGATCTGGCCCATGGTGACTTTCGAGCTTCCCATAAAAGTAAGCCGAAGCCCGGAGAGCATTGAACTGGTGTCGGTTGACAAATTAAGTGTGATTGCATGCGCACTGCCATTGTGTGAAATAACGTGTCTTTGAGTTTTCTTTCGTGTGGCGCCGCCCCTTGACATGGACAAGAGAGGCGACGATTTGTTGGGAGTCATCGGACGCATGAGACTCGGAGACGGGCCACTGGGCCAGCCTGGCCTCGGAGAATAGGGAGAATCTAGGTGGAAATTCGGGAGGGCGCTGGAGCTCGCATACGATTTTGCAGCACCTGTCTTTTTCACATGGAGCAAAGACAGTTGCGGAGGCTTCAAGTGCACGCTTTTCGAGCGGAATTGCAGCTGGCTATGAGCCAGCGGTGTGGGCATACGCACGGGTGGCGGGCCTAGTGCCTGAGTTTCGTTCTCGAACTCCAAAATCGGAGTCCATGTGGTCTTAATCTCACACGTGGTGCGAACAAATTTTTGGGTGGAGGAAAGTTTGAATTCCAGACCCGAATCTTCTAATCTGATTGATTTTAGATCCGGAAGATGCTGGGAACCGTCATCGTCTGAGTCTTTTGATACGAGCTTATCTGAGTCTTTAGATACGAGCTTGTCTGAGTCTTTCGATACGAGCTTCTCTGCGTCTGACGCATCGGCTCCAGAATCGTTTAAATCGAGAAACTCTTTTTCGATCTGAACACGGACTTCTATATTTATGGGCTTGGGCAAAGGAGGCCTTGGAGCAGTCGCGGCCGGCTCAGTCAATCGTTCGAGTCCGTTTTCGGCGTTCTCGTGCTTATCATTCACAAGCTTATAGGTCACATTGATCACATCGTTTAGATGGCACCGACGGGGAAACAGCAACTCTCCCAATTGGGAAATCTCCCCGCCGCTGAAGTCAGCTTCGAGTCCTTGGATATGAAAATAGTACTTCTCATGTTTATTAAGGCGAGCATGTGTTATTAGCAGATCAGGCGCCTCGATCCGTAGAGTAGTTAGAAGAAGATCGCTGCGGCCGCCTGGTCGCGTGGTTCGGAGTTTTAGTTGGAGAGGAGCAGATGTGGCCACAATGAGAGAAGCCGATTCAGGACCCGCAACAGGTGGGATTTTACTGAATTCGGTCGTTTTGGGATCGGATGTCGCGTTCTCAGGGCCGCCAGAGGCCGTAGTACCGTCCTTGATTTGTTTTTTCTGCATCTGGTCATTTGCAGCGGCTTTTATATCTTCGAAATTAGCCTTATTTTCTGTGTATAGAAGCTGATACTTTCGCAGCGGCGGACCACGGACGCTATGATTCAATTCCTCCAATAGGTTTTCCACATGCAAGTCCAGAAGGCCATCAAGATCCCCTAAATGGCGTTTTGAGAGGTTCATGTCCAGTTTTTCAGATGCTAAAGGTGATGCCGAGGGGTCAAACTTAGCCTCTTTTCCCAGTTCTGGCTTTTCGTCGACAACAGCATCCACTTTTTTGAGCGTGGCGCTGAACCTGATTTGGCCGCTGGTTTCTTGCTGCGGACATCCAGTGGAACTTGTAAATTTCCAAATAGAAACATTGACGGGCAGATCGCTCAATGCACGTGATTGGCCTTGCCATATTAGGTCATTCACCTCAAGCACGCACTCTTTCTTCTGTGAGAAATGAGAAGTCTGGGAGTTTTGGGCGGTTTCGGCGTTCTTGAGGCTCCTCAGATTTTTTGGAACCTTCAAATTGTGGAGGCTTTGGTATTTACTTCCAGTGCTTGGCGTCTGCCGAATGCTGAGGGCCGATTGGGCCGGGTCCCTTTGATTCGGGACGTCCGAGAGACGGTCATACGTTGGAGTCTGGCTTAAAATCACCGTTTGAGGTGGCAGATCCTCTTCTAGTGGACTCGTATGCACTATGAAGCCCATGAATGTCTCCTCGTAGAAAAGAATGGGACGTTGTAGGCATTTGACTAGACTCCTATGAAGCGATTCTCCGTCTACGTCACGTGGCGGGGCAAGTTTAGACGCTGCTGATCCAGGAATGGACTGGCACTCAGATCCTGAGAGGACATGATTTTCGATAAATTCAGAGTCTTCAGGAATGACAATAGAAAGTGTCATCGCGGAAAAGTCACGCCCGATACCGGTTTCTGAGTGAATAAGTGGAGAGATTCTGCACACCAAGAAACCTCGTGTGCCTATGTTGACGTCACGTGACTATTCAACTTGCGACTCGTGATCACGTGATGCAGTTGAAACACGCCGAGCGCGCCTGTACCAAGCCTGCTTCACTCTAAATGGGCAAATGGGCAAACGGGCAAACGGGCAAATGGGCAAATGGGCAAACGGGCAAATGTGCAAATGGGCAAATGGGCAAATGTCTAAACGGGCGAAACGGTGTTACCTCATAAAAAATAGATTTTATGATGGAAACTAAATAACAACAGGATTTATGAAGATTGGCCGGAAGTGGTCAAAACCAATTAGATGATCAGAATTGTGTGTTTGAAAATGTACAATATTCTGAATTGCATGCTCTCAAGACAAGGTCAATTGCCCCAATCTAAGAAAGCTACGCAACCTATTTTCTTCGTTGTCGTCATTATTAGTGTACTCATAATTAAGCGCTGAAGCCTGGTGATACAAAGGTCTTGTTCACATAGCTTTTCACTGTTACTCACTAGACAGTCTCTTGCTGCTTGAGTTCCTTCGTGTAGAAGGCCCTGATCACCATCATGACAGCTTTGTAGACCACCCCAACAAGACACCCTAAAGTGGTCACCACCACCATCATCGTATAGATGGTTGCCACCACCTTGAAAGCATAGAATCCGTTATACAAATTGTAAAACTCGTGAGTGGCCAATGCCATCGTCCCGATGGGGAAAGTCATGGACCAGAACGCACGCTGAAACCTAAGAAGACCCACAAAGAGTTTCTTAAAGGGCAGCCGGCTTGTCGTCAGATACAAGAATGCATTGTTCTTTTTCACGGCAAAAGGCGCCATTTTGGACAACACTGACATGTACGCAAATATCGTGAGAAGGAATCCAAAAGCCATCAGCATGAACGCAACAATTGTGCACGCCGCCATGATCGCAGTGGACAAAATGAGGGGTAAGTTCGTCAACGATATGTTGTTTTTGTTGGCAGTCTCATTGATGAACGACACATACGCTGAGGTTGAAACTGTGTCTTGGTGCTCCAATAAGAGCAATGTGCTGTTTCGTCCGAAAAGAAGAATGGCGAATGCACCTTGTCCAGCAAAACCAATGGGAAGAAACATCGTCAAAACCTGGCCGCTGTGAGGGATCTTATGCACAAGCATGCGCCAAAAGTTGATCGTCGTGATGATCGAAGCAAGAAGCATAGCGATAGACCACATGATTAATGTGATGGTCATGGTCACGACCTTGAGATTCGTGTTGGGCAAATCCGCTGTTATCAAGCCGCCCAACGCAGCAGCAACCGTCAAAGCCACAACGGGCAAAAGGTACAGCAAATTAAGACAGGAATGCTCAAGGAGGTTCTTGCTCTTTCTGTGCTTCGCCATCAGCGAGAAGAAGAATGTCACTATGCCGGTGTAGAAGGAGCCCGCCACTACTAGCCACCAGAGCACCCATATTCCAATGATCCAGCGCTTGCCAAGAATACCATGCAAGAACGTGATCAACGTTGTATATCCCATGACAAAACATCCCATTGCTGGCGCGAACGCAGGGTCTCTATGAATCTGAGACATGAGCGTTGGCCTTTGGTATAAGGCGACTGCAAAGAAAAAGCAGAGCACAATAAATATAAGAAGCCCGACAAGGGCCAAGATAATCCCACATACTTCTAGCCAGTGCGCGTGATATGGGAAATTGTATAGTAGGTTTGCAGACATGCCGGTACCCATGACCGAGGCAAAGTACACTGGCGTGAACCCGTCTATAAATCTCTTTCGGAGCTCGGCCCGCACATTGTCTGCCCATGAAGGAGATGTCGATTTTGTCATGACTGTCAGATCGCCGCCACTAGACTCGTGGGCATATAGCGGAGGTACTTCCAGAACTTCGGCCTTGGTGCCGGCCGTGTCCTCCGAAGAAGCGCAATGATCACTCATTAGACAAGCAAGCGTTTCTTGTGGTATGAAAGGATGTGGGGAATCAGGTGCAAGTCGTAGTGATGAGGTCTTGCCAATTGTGTCGACCCAAAAAAAAAGAAGTCTATATCCGAACTCCAAAACCAAGAATGACAGCGGAGATCAAGGTTGCTGAAACTGCTGAGCTTGTAAGTTGACCAGTGATTACTCGTGGCTCGACCATGCAATAAGAATCGGATTCTCAGCCCACTTTATATGTGTTGGAGTAACCGAATTTGGGGCACAGAAATAACAGCGGGTCGAGTCATCCAGCACCGCGATGTGCGCGTGCGTTTCCTCGGAACTCGCGCCACAGCGGCAGCTGGCCGCCCTGGACTTGCCGTTTGTGGAAAGTGCCGGCGGGCCGTGTCGGGGAGAAGTCAAAAAAGATTCCTATTGTGTCCCATTGTCGGGCCACGACCCCCGACGGTGCATCACAATACAACCCTATCGGTCATGCATTCCTGAGAATGCCGCGGGAATGCTACTGTATGCACACTCTGTCGGCATGTGAAACTATTTGGGCCACACAAACTTGCTCAGTGGCCAATATGCCGTATTTTGGTCGGGCCTGGCCGCCGCGCTTCCCCCTTTCGCGCCGACAAAAGCGCGCATTTGATGATAGCGGCCCGCTTTTGGCCATTTTCATTGGTCGGGCCCGACTGTGACTCCTGCCCCGCCCCGCGACGCCCGCATCTCCCGCATCACCTCACGATAAAGACGTGAGCTATCTGCAATGCCCAAAAATATAAATAAGGGACGTGGTTCCCTTTGTTCACCCCCCGGTTTTGCTGATCATCGTTCCAATTCTCGCTTCAAAACACTCTCTCAATTTTCTCAGTACTTTTTTTTTGTACTGACCTTGCTAGAGAATATCTGCTGCTTATTCACCGAAACTCGATCTCGGCTCCTATCTTCTGCGAGCCCTATCAAGACCAAAAGAAATAAAACAAAACCAAAGAAAAAAAAAGTGCCCGTTCGCAATGCTTAGCATCAACAACACCGGCTCTGATGACGTGAAGTCCATGTTAATGTGCAAAACCGCCTCCGCCACGCCTTCCCGTGAGGCAAGCGTGCCAACGTTTGGATGCTTGGAGGACGAAACCAACAATGACCTCAAGCTAGACAATAAATTTGGCAAGCTCATTGACGATCTTCGTGCTATTTTGGGTACAAAAGGATTGTCCTCCGATGATGTGGACGTGAATGAAATCAAGCACGTGATGGAACAGTATAAGTCCGATGAGACCGAATGGGGAAAATTTGCTCTTTGCGATGCCACAAAGGGATACACAAGAAACGGCGTGGTGAACATCAATGGAAACGCAAACTTGCTCGTGCTTGTGTGGAGTCCTGGGAAAGGCAGCGCGATTCACGACCACGCCAACGCACACTGCTGTATGAAGGTGATGAAGGGCCAGCTCACGGAATCCTTGTACGACTTCCCCGAAACTACCGGTGAGGAAATGGTTCCCCGCCAGGTGACTGTTTTAACCAGAGATGAGGTTGGATATATTTCCGATGACATTGGTCTTCACAAGATCTCCAATGCCTCGACGGAAGACTTTGCCGTGTCTTTGCATTTGTACACGCCTCCTTACGCTTCGCTTTACGGCTGCTCGATGTATGAGTCTGGTACTCTGAGGAAGCACCACGTCAACATGAGCAAATATTACAGCTGGCAAGGAAACTTATTGAACCAAAAAGCGGCTTCATCCTGCTGATGGGCCGGAAGATGAAGAATGAGTTCCTGAAGTTAGGCCGGTTCTGCGTGCTCTCGTTACTTGAAGCTATTGGCCAAGTTGTCATATGGACGTTTGTATTCTGGTAATCAATGTTATTATGCCTTCGAACTCGGCGGTTTTTGTAGATTGTTCAAATTAGCTTTTCGATCTCGCCACAATCATGATCGAGTGGTGGCTTGGAAGACAATTACAGTCACTGGCTTTTCAAGTGGCTAAGGTTCAATGTTTTATGTATTTCGTTGGGCGACTGTGATCTTCTTTGCCCTCGACGTCCTTGTAGTTGCGCTTCAAAAACTTCTCATCGAGATTCTCGGAGTAGAAAGCCCCAAGCTTTGCGCTCTTGCGGCCCTCATTGGCCTCGCTCTCCTGTAAAGACTTTTCTGGTGAGGCCTCCGACCCTCCATATGCCAGTCCCCTTTTTCTTCGCACAGCATCCTCTTTCGCAAGTTCTGCCTCAGCGACTAGCTTTGCATCTCTTTTTTTACGAAATGCTTCTCGTAGCTTCCACTGACTATACTCATACTCAGGATCTATATCATCGCGGTCATCGACCCCATCAAAGGGCACTTTCTCTAGAGTTTTTGCTTCAATCTGTTGAAGATGTTCAGCCTTAGAAAGGACCGCAGCCGCTGCGTCAAAAGTACTGTTCGAGCCCTTCGCGGACTTCTTTTTTAGATAAATGGGCCGCAGACGATGCAAAGAGGGGCCTGAGTCTGAGCCTGAGTCTGAGCCTGAGTCTGAGCTTGAGTCTGAGCCTGAACCAGAAGAGGAGCCAGATCCGCTCACAGCCTCTGAGTCAGAGTCAGACCCAGAGGATGAGTCCCAATCGTTTTGTGCTACTGTAGCAAGATGCATGACACTCAAACTCGACAGCATTATCGGATAAACAGGAGCACAGAAAAATTCAGTTGTTGCAGAAGACCCTGATCCTGGATATTGATCTTCTCCTATTTGACTTGACTGAACGGCCTTAGAACTGATACGTTATTTGTGAAAAGCGCGCTCTTTCGCGGGGTAGATGATGTTTATGGTGGAGTTTGCACGGCGAAAAGAAGTGAGAGTCCGCGAACGTGCAAATTGTATCTTGAACTAATTTCAGATCCAACGGCCGGCCAAGACCCCAATTTCATAAGATTTTTCAAAAATAATAGGTCGGGTTCTTGGTGCCTTCTTCTCTATGGCTTTAATACTTTAATTTCCTTCATCTTGCTACTCATAAAAAAAGCCCGATTCAATTGGAGGGTCGGGCTAAGTTGCCAACCACCCGCCGTGCTGAATTTTGGTCTCCTCGAAGCGCACCAAAATATTGGAGCAGAAAGGAGCACATTATTCTTCCACATTCGCAACGTGAAGTTGGGATTTTATAAATACGTGAGTGACTTTCGACACTTGGGAACCTTTTTTTTTTATCTGCTGGAAATTGTGAGTATGTTTCTGAAATGCTTGGGTATCTGGCGTTGTCTTCTTGTCACAAACGATTATCTGTCATTTGGGGAGTCGAACTGTTAACAAAATCAAAGACCCTCTAGCGGCAGAACGCGGTACTATTATTTAATCTCCCGACATTTATCTAGTGTAACCCAGGCGCCAATCTTTCGAAAAAGTCTGGTAAGTTTACTCTCTATTCAACAAACATCGCTCCAAAATGGTCGTTTTTTGTGGCTGCTTTTTGCAGTCAGCGTCTAGCCGCTCGTCAGTCGGTGATCGGGTCGAATGCCGATCGAGTCCCATTCAAACTAGCATACACAAAGTAATAGACAAACGCATGTGCGAGACAAAAGATACCGAGAATCTCTCCTTTCGGATATTTTATTTCGGAGTTTCCAACAACTTCGGAATCATGATCCCAACCAAATTTCCACAATTCTGGCGATTTACAGCCATTTTTTTCGACGCTTAGGTTTCCCGTTTCCTGCCGAATCTGGCCTTTTCCGCGCGGCACCGACCCTGTCCCAATCTTTCAGTGTCGCAGTTTGTTCTTAAAGTGTGTTAGACTAAAAAGGTTACTAGTGTCTCTATATAAAGACAAAAGAAAAAAAAAAAAAACGTCCAGCACCCGTAACCAGAAAAAGCACAGAATGTGTTCTCCTGGTGGGTGAAAGTTCTTCACACAGGGACTGGCGGTTCCATCTTTTTTTCCATCGTCAGTCCTGCGCTTATATAAACATACCACGTGACACAATCTGATCAAGGCCTGCCTTTATCTCCTGCACTGGGCTTTGAGCTCGTCCTCTCAGAAACAAGACTTTGGTCAGAGCTCACGAAGCGTTCCATTCCACTCGGTGCCCACTTAAAAAATTCGACTCTTGATAGCCCGCGCAAGAAAGTAATTTCGAGGGGCAAAACACAAAAACATTAAAAGAAGGACGTTTAGATAATATGGCATCGCAGAAGCAGCCTTTGTATGGGCCTCGACCACTACAACCCCTCAATGGGAAAATGCGCCATGGGTTTGACGAGGATTACAACTCGGAGAACTTTCTTTTATCCTTGGCTAACAATTTCTTCATATACTTCGACGACAAGCGGCACAATGCCAACGGAAGCCCGATCCTGAAAAAGATGCGTAAACTCCCAGAGTACGCGAAAAACTACCAGCCCATAGTCGATTGGAAGATCATGAAGGAACGCCAAAAAACCATCTCGGCCGTGCTCGTGCTCTGCCTCAACTTGGGTGTGGATCCTCCTGATATCATGAAGACGTACCCATGTGCCAAATATGAGGCCTGGTGCGACCCTTCCAACTTTCCAGATACGAAAAAAGCCATCGAGGGCATTGGCAAAAACCTCCAGAGCCAGTATGAGACGCTTTCCTTGAGAACGCGATACAAACAGTCTTTAGACCCCTGTGTTGAAGACGTCAAGCGCTTTTGTAATACTTTGCGCCGGACAGCTAAAGACGAACGGATCCTCTTCCACTACAATGGCCATGGTGTACCTCAACCGACGGCTAGCGGGGAGATCTGGGTGTTCAATCGGGGATACACCCAGTACATTCCCATCTCACTCTATGACCTTCAAACGTGGCTTGGCGCTCCTGTGATTTTCGTATATGATTGCAATAGTGCTGGCAACATTGTGCATAACTTCAAAAAGTTTGTACAGAAAAGAATCGACGACGACAACGAGGGAAATCATGATATGAGTGCTCCTTCGCCAACATCGGCTTATCTTGACTCTATACAGTTAGCGGCGTGCAAATCCCATGAAATTTTGCCCATGAGCCCCAATTTACCCGCTGATCTCTTCACGTGTTGCCTCACATGTCCTATCGATATCTCACTTAAGTGGTTTGTGATGCAATCGCCGCTCAAAGAGAGCTATTACCTGATGCTACCCAAAAACTCGACTGGCAACGTGATTGTTCCTGGTAAACTCACCGATCGCCGCACGCCATTGGGCGAGTTGAACTGGATCTTTACGGCGATCACTGATACTATTGCATGGACTTCATTGTCGCGTCCAATATTCAAGCGCTTGTTCCGCCAGGATTTGATGGTAGCAGCCTTGTTCAGGAATTTTCTTCTAGCGAAGAGAATAATGCCACACCTTAATTGCAATCCAGTGAGTGATCCCCCTTTGCCTGAATCCGTTCGCTTCCACCCGATGTGGGACTCGTGGGACCTCGCTATAGACCAAGTTTTTGCTCAATTGATAAAAAACAACAACCCTGACCCATACTCATACACGGTCTCAACCCAACAGAGCAAGCTAGCTACGTCTAATGACAAACCAATGAGTCAGCAACTGGCTTCCAACTCAGCATCCAACGGATCTTCAACGCAGAGCTCTTCAACAAACGGGACAATCCAGGCGCTCTCAAATTATCAGCATTCGACATTCTTTGAGCAACAATTAACTGCATTTGAGATCTGGCTTAAATACGCCGGTTCATCAACGAAAATTCCCCCTGAGCAATTGCCTATTGTACTTCAAGTGCTTCTTTCACAGGTACACCGGCTTCGAGCACTCATTTTGCTCTCGAAATTTTTGGACTTGGGACCCTGGGCTGTATACTTATCTTTGTCAATTGGAATCTTTCCTTATGTTCTCAAGTTGCTTCAGAGTCCAGCCCAAGAATTGAAACCGGTGTTGATTTTCATTTGGGCCAGGATAATGGCAATTGATTATACAAGTACACAACAAGAGCTTTGCAAGGACAAAGGCTACAATTACTTTTACCTTATCTTAAATTCCACTCCTTCCAATCCTATAGGAGCACCAGGTGCACCTGGGGGCTCGATGAATTCTAGCAGTGGGTCAGGAAATGTTATGGTGAATGATGACCATAAAGCCATGAGTGCATTCATTCTAACTCTTTTCATCAAAGACTTCAGAAATGGGCAAAGACTCTGTTTTTCGGTCGAGCTAGTTACAAATTGCTTGAAATTTGTGGCCAGTAGCGAAAATCCTTTACTTCGTCAATGGTGCTGCTTACTTTTATCACAATTGTGGCTGAAATATCCGGAGGGAAAATGGATTATTCACAAAGAAGGGTTTTTATCAAAGCTCTTGGATTTAGTCAATGACCCAATTCCAGAAGTAAGGACATCAATCATCATCGCATTAACCACGTTTTTGACTGATCTTCTGCCTGACCCACACGGCCAAACACATAAGGCGAAACTACCAATCCAGAGTCAACTGTCGCAAGCGAAAAATGAATCCAACGGTTCGTCACACAGGGACAAAGACGGCTTAGCCAGTAATGTAAGCGCTGATTTGAGAAGCGATGAATTGCGGCAGCAGGATTTAAAGCTCGCAAATGCTATTCTCAAATTACTCGGTGATGGGTCGACCGTGGTCAGGAAAGAAATTGTATTCTTTATTGATCATTTTATCAAGATCTATGACAAATTTTTCTTGGTTGTCGCCTTCAATCAGTTAGAAGAGGAAATTGTTTTGATCGACAATCCAAACAATTTGCAGGAATTCAGAAAGAAGTCTCCGGCTTACGGCTCAATTTTTAGCTCTATTTGGAAAGCTTTGTTGATCTTGTCCGAGGATCCACATTGCGAAGTCAAAGAACTTGCAGAGACTTCAATTGATAGTGTGATGGTCAGACTAAATGAAAGTGATTTGTCGGCATTGGTAAAGGAAATGCAGGAGTACTTGTTGAGCAAGACTTCCATGAACGTCAAGGATAATTTCAAGTTGGCTCCAATTGTTGAGCGTACCCCGATCACACTACAGAGAGATCACACTAATAGACAGGCGTCAAGTGGTTCGGTGATTAATAGGAGAAACGAGCTCACAATGAATGGCGACTCCTTGAAAACAAGGTCCGTGTCCCACCAAAACCGAAAAGCAGACAAAACAAGCAACCTGGAAGCTTCTTCAATCACATCCAGATTAAAGGATTTCGGAATCGCAAAATTGTTCAAGTCTTTCCACATCAATGAGGACAATGACCTTAACAATTTGACAAGAATACTTAACTCAGGTCCCGTGACTAGTCATTATGGAGTTGAGAGCCAGCCTAAGTCGCCAAGGTATGATTTAAGAGACATTCACGATTCTCTCTCTCTACCTGATCACTCTGGATTTTTTGATTACAGCTGCGAGACATTCCAAGAGCCTCAAATGTCCAAAACAGAGATTGATGAGCCTGGGTCCGAAGAATATGTTAAAAGACTATGGCGAAGAAATAGGAACGAACAGACCATTCAAGAGACTCAGCCTCAAAAGAAAGTCGCTCTCAGAGGTGACTGGAATCGAAGTGTGACAGTCCTCAGTAACAAGACCCAACCTAAGTTGATAGAATTCATGCAGTTTGAGAAATTGCTTGTGTCGACAGATGAAAAGGATACAGTCACTGTTTGGGACTGGGAGGGCAATCAAGTTGTGCATAAATTCTCTAACGGGAATCCCTATGGTACAAAGATCACAGATCTCAAGTTTCTCAATGAGGATGACGTGCCCTTGATCTTGACAGGATCCTCGGATGGTGTTGTAAAAATTTACAAAGATTTCCATATGCAGAGTGAAAGCGACAAAAATTCTGTTAAACTTGTGGCAGCATGGAGGGCTCTCACAGATTTGCTTCTCACGTCAAAAAGCTCGGGATTGATCAGCGAGTGGCAGCAGTCTCGCGGGTCTTTACTTGTCAGCGGCGACGTAAAGATTATCCGAGTATGGGATGCTCCGAGAGAACTATGTCTTTCTGACATCCCTGCACGATCCTCATCTTCCATCACAAGTTTAACGTCTGATCAAGTCGCTGGCGATATCTTTGTGGCAGGCTTTGATGACGGGAGCTTGAGAGTTTATGATAGACGACTCGACTCCCGCGAATCAATGGTGAAGGTTTGGCAAAATGGTCGCGGAGGCGCAAAAAATATTGGGCGCGGATCCATCAGAAATGTGCACATGCAAAGAGGGGGTTTCAGGGAATTGGTGAGCGGCTCCACAGATGGTTATATCAATTTGTGGGATATCCGAAGCTCAATACCCGTGTCGTCCTTTCAAGGAAGCGAAAAGAGCATTAGGTCCATAGACGTTCACGAGCACGCCCCGATCATCACCACCGGGTCCAAGGCTGTCAATATCTGGACAACTTCGGGAGATATAATCTCCACTTTGAAAAATCCACATGACAATTATCTCACAAACAGGACCTCGAATTACATATCCGGCATTTCGTTTCATCCACATCGAATGATGCTAGCAACCAACTACAACCAAGATGGGCATATTAATATCTACACTTGCGCCGACACCATAACAGAATTTTGATATTGATCGAAATGTGCCACTGTCCGATGAACACTTTGGTGTAGCGAGGTGCGCAATATCACAACAGGTGACGACCCGCGAGGCGCTCCATTCTCATTCGTGCAGCGGAATGAGTCCGCGCGTCGGACATGTCAGAGCACCCTTTATAATGTTGTCATTAGCTGATAGCTCTTGCAGCCACCACGAAAAAAAATTCCGACTCGCTTTGATTATATGTGCTACATACTGTTTGGTGATATGACCAAGCCAGATCGAAATTCTATTCACCGATTCACAGATGTTTTAAGCCCTTGCTTGTCAAATAATAAGAGCCCTCTTCTACTTGGGCAACTTCCCGAGAATTCATAAGCCTGCATTTTTACAAATTGTGTGTGCGCGATGGACGTCTTGTGGTCACTCGCCAAAGAAGGAGTATAAACATTGTCTACTGTCGTTCTGGCCAGCACGGTACTAGGTGCTTCAATCAATTCGATGAAAGCGCATTTATCGTGGCCTCCTATGGCTCACCCCGGAGCGGCGAGCAACTATGCACACCGGCGCACTCCGAGCAGAAATCAGCGTGAGATCTTCAGGCACTAGGTGGACATGATAATTAGCTTTTCACAAAATGGCGATGTCATCCGAAGTTGGGGCAGCAATTGAGGACGAAAGCCTCCACTTCGCAAAGAAATTTGAAACCCTTCAAAACACGCTGGGACAAATCTCGGCCATTCAAAAGATGATTTCGGCGTGCCTGGGCTCACTCGTAACCTCGCTAGTCGTAACGCCATTTGATGTTGTGAGAATTCGGGTGCAGCAACAAGAAATCATGCAGACCGCTCAGGGGTGTTGCGAGGCGCCTGTGACACCATCTACTGCACCCGCTTCTGCAGCTCGTGCTGTTACCTCGTCGCCTCCCGGAGTCTTCTGGATTAATCAGTCATACTGTAAATCGGCCGCAAACTGCCCCAAAATCACATCCACATTCCAAGGCATGGTTGTCATCAGTCGAAATGAAGGACTACCTGTATTGTGGAGAGGTCTTTCTCTTACTCTACTCATGGCCGTCCCCTCCAACATCATCTATTTCACCGGGTACGAATACGTGAAAGACAAGTCTCCACTACGCGACCATCCGCTCAATCCGCTCATCTGCGGCATGTTTGCTCGAACCATGTCGGCGACGGTCGTGTCTCCAATTGAGCTTCTAAAGACAAGGCTCCAGTCTATTCCGTCTGACTCTCACAGGCAAAAATCAAAGAATAGACTCATCAGCTCCCTACTAGAAGATTCCGCGGCTGCATTCAAGAAAAGTGGGTATGGCTCGATGTTCACGGGTCTTCAAATTACTCTTTGGAGAGACGTGCCATTTCTGGGTATATACTGGCTGTGCTACGAGTTCTTCAAGGAGCGTATAAGTGAAAGTTTGGGTGTTGATTTTAATAACAGTCACGTAAAGCAGGACGATTGGAAAGTTTTCGCCACGAGTTTTATATCGGGATCCACAAGTGGCGTGATCGCAGCATTTTTCACCAACCCATTTGATGTTGGCAAGACCAGACTACAGATAGCCACGCAGAAGAAGCCGACGACAAGAACTTCGATGTTTCATTTTCTCACCCACATCTACAAGACCGAGGGTGCTGGCGCGCTTTACAGCGGCTTTGCACCTCGCGTGATGAAAATAGCACCTCTGTGTGCTATCATGATCCTGTCGTACGAGATAGGGAAGAAAATTTTCAAAGATAACTTGTGAATTGACATGGTAATTTTGTATATAGACTTCATAGAGGCCATCTTGCATGACATAGCATCAGATCCTGATTTTGAGTTCGGGCTAATAGTCCTTTCACCCCCACGCCGATTTTTCAAGCACGCTTCTCAACTATGCATCCCCCAACCCTCTCGATTCTCCTCGAAATTTCGAATATCGTAGACAAGATCCTTATCTCTAAGCCGGTGCGCGAGATCCGCGTCGTGCTCCCTCGCAACATTATTGGCAAAAAAATCCTCCCTTTTTAGCAACTCGGCGATATCTCTGAGTCCACTCTCTATACGTGCATCGGAATCGCTTTTCTCCTTCTTGCCGCTTCCCAGGACCGATGGATTATCTGGAGGACGCAAATTCAAAGGACTCGTTTTCGAGGATTCAGGAGGAAACTCACCCACTTGTTGGTCTCCATTCAACATCTCCAATCTGCGGACCGGAGAAGCAGGGTCTCCGTCTCGGATCTGCACCGCAAGAGTATTGGCTTTCTGATTAAGTGACATCAATGCGCCCTGTAGCCAGGTTAAGTATTCGGTGATGGCGGCTCTTAGATTGATAGAGGCTGTGCGGGCCAACTGCTGCTCTATAAGCTTCAAGTTGTATTCGCTCTCCTCGATCTGGTCCAAATAGAGTGTCGATTGCTGCGCCTGTGGCCCCAGCTTGAGCGCGGTGTCGTTGTACTGTTTCTGCAAGTTTTCGTGAATAGATAATAGAAATCGCTGGCGGTCCTCGCGGCTGGCAATGGCGCCCAATTTGACTTTGAAAGAATTCAAGCGGTCTGCCTGCGTGGCAAACGCCAAACCCACACTTTCAATGAGGTCGGTGAAATCTCGCATCATACCGGCCACGTCCTCGTTGGGCAAATCCGTAGCCCACGTCGTGAGCGCCTCTACGAGCGTTTGCTGAGAGGCCATGGCCTTTTTCTGGCACTTTGTTGCCTTTTCAATGAGTCGCTGCAAATCCACCGCGCCGATTTTTTTTTTTGTTTGTGCCAGCGGGTACTGAGCCACTAGCTTGTGGAGCATTTTCGAGACTGCAGCGGTCGTGGGTCTCCGCAAGGTGGAGTAAGCGGCCTGGAAGACCGAGACCCCGGGCGGCTTCTCCATTTTTTTATTTTGTTTTTGGCGACTTTTCAAACTTTTCGGCTGAAGAACTGAAGTTCCTGACTCAAGTGAGACGTGAAAATCCAAAACAGCGTTGTTTGGTGTTCCGTTGGCAGGTTTGACTTGTAGTTCCCTGTCTTTTCTTTGCAGACATTTGCAGACTTTCGCACTGTCGCATTCGCAAGAATTCGCCCATTTGTGACTGGCCCGGTCTCTAGACCTAGAGCAAATGCTTGAATGTATCCAACCTTCGGCTTTCTGAGCGATTGGAGAAATCATGTTGGTTGATAATCGTCGGAGAAATTTTCACTCAGCACTGAAATAACAATGAGGTTTTGAAGTACCTTGAGTTAAATCGACGAGAGCTTGATCTTTCACAGCATGTATCAAAATGGCCAATTCAGAGGAATCATTGATAAGAACATTTTCAAGATGCCATTCAGATAAAGTAGCCATCAAGGAAACGGGAAAAATTATATGCCCCCGGCTGGCCCTCCCAGACGTGTGGAAATTACATATTTTTTCACGGAAACGACAAAAGAGCAACAAACGCAAGACTCAACAGAAAACAAGTTCAGGAACATTTCCGTAGAGAGATCTTACAGTACCACCCGAAAAATAGCTTGTGGACCAGTCAGCCAAGATCTAACAAGTGACTAGTCCGAAAACTAATTCCCTCTTTCTCGAACGTTCAAGGACTTTCGGCAATCTTGATTCAGGAGCCGAAAAAAAACCAGCGATTCTTCACTCTTCGATTCGACAGCATATTCCACTCCATCTCGCTCCTCTTCCAAGCATGTTCGACCATCTCCTTGGCAGAACGTGGCACTTACTTTTTCAGAACTTCCTCGTCAATGTTCAAGCCAGTCACGCGAGACACAGAGTGTCTCAAGCTCGCAAGCCCGCTCTGTACCTTCTGCTGGCCCGTAACCGCCGACTCCTCGACTTTGTCCACAAACCCGTGTGCTTGCTGATAAGCCGCGGCTTGTTGCTTCGCCACCAGCGGTAATGTACGCTGCTCGACTCTCCACAAGAAGTCGAACGTGTTGCCGAAAGTCTGAGGCAAGAAATATCTGAATGCAGCCACGCCAAACACCAAGGGGTAGGCGGCACGTGCCACGATGTTGCGATTACGCGCTACAATGTTTCCCAGAAGCCCGGCGATCACAATATAGATCAGGTTAGGGAACAAGTCCTCGCGCTTGCTGTGCAACGCGGCCACAGTGCCCGTGACGCGGCGCTCAGTCTCAAAAACAGCGTCTTTTTTCCCGTCCACATACGAAGAAGTCGCTTCAAAAGCATCCCGGAGCGCCTGGCGGGCGCTTCTGAAGGCGTCTTCGAGCGGGGAAAACGTGCGCACAGTGACACCATTAACAAGCGACCGTGGGCCCAAAATCTCTGTTTCAGAAGGCGTGCTGGGCGTGACAGTGCCGGGCAAAGGCACCACTTGTTGTTCGTCCTCATAAAACTTCCTGCGAGACTCGTTTTGAACGGGGTTTTGGGCGAGTTTTTGCGAGAAAACGGCACCGGTCATACCGGCAAGGGTCAATATAGCTCTAGACATGGTGTACGCAGTAAAAAAATGGACAATTGGCGTGGAAAGTAAGGTATCAGAGACGGTTTCTGGAGGTTGGAGAGGCTCGTGAAAAAGTTCACCGACAACCTTCGCAACGGATGTACGGATGTGCGTATCGAGTAAGAGATCCTCATTGGTTTTTCTTTGTTTCTGCATGCGCGAAGCCTTGATAGTATATGAGCTCACCTATTTCTTTGGCTCTTAACAAAGTCGACTGGGTGAATACTTCTTTTAGAAGTTCTGAAATATCCTTGGGAAATTGAAGATTACTCTCAAATCTCTTCGCTTTAATTCTTTTTATTCCCATAATTTTTTTTTTTTTTTTTAAAGATTCATCGTTTTTTTGTTTTGACACCATGAATTTTTAAGCGGAGTCTCTCTCCTTTCGAAAGTTATGTGTGCAATTTCATAATCAAAAAAGCTCTTTTAATCAAAAGCAGCGATACATCCTCATCCAATCTCACAAAGATAAACAAATTTGTAAAAGTTGTCTACAGAGTCTACTTGAGAAGACACAGGGAAGTACGCCAAGGTGTCCAGGTTACTCCCCTCCTGGTTAGAAAATTAACCAGGGAACTTGGTCAGACAACTCCTTTCGGCCGATGACAGCGCTTCGGAATACACAACCGATGAGGCGATGACATCACACGATACGAGAGGTTGATGTCAATCCGAGTAGAGGCTTTCATGGGGGGTAACAGCCTTGGGGAAGCTTTGGGAGTAGCAGATGTATAGCACCCACTCGCTTAGATTGATGTTGCATTCTATTATAGGTTCATCTCTTTTATAGTTTTTGATCCCCGGGTGGACGTACTCCCTGTACATCTATCCGCGGCGTCCTATACTATCATGTTTTTTTTTTCTTAAAAAAAAAGGCATGAGTACTGGCACTTGAGCCGAGTCCACTCCTGGGTAGAACTTCCAAAGCAGGGTTACACCTGACAAGGAAGAGCGTGCCTTTTTCTTAAGCAATCAAGTCTGAGGTACCTGGTGTGGATTAGCGACCTATTATAGGTTTTTCTAACTATTTAGTTTTTGTTATGCAAGGGTCGAATGAGAGATGTCCCTGAGTAACGCCCTATAGTAAGATGAATCTTTTGAAAAAAAAAAAAAAAATAGCAGCTTTCTCAATCAAAAATCGATGTCTAGTCTATAAAGGGATATGCCTCCGTCAGTTCCACAAAAATCTGTTAGCTCCGACCTGCTCTTATATATGCTAAATTGATGTTCCAGATTACCCCAGGCCTCTCAAGATGAATACATTCAAGTTACTGAGTTGGACGTCCTTGCCGTAGGTTATTTGCGAAGCAATACTAGTGCGCTAAACAAATGAGAGACTTATTTGCATTACAGATTGTAGAAAAGATCATAAATGTTCCGTGGCCTGACTTTATGTTTGTTGGGTGCAAAATGAGTGATTTCTCGCACCCATAAAATTCCACCCCTATCATGACACTTTAGGCTCACGCTTCGATGAGATAATTCTCTCTGCTTACCTTATATTGGGAAATTATGCATTCTACAGCAAATTCATAGCATAGGGTATATTTCAAGAACTATGAATACTTGAAAAAATGATTTATAAATACAATGAAGCGTAAACTATGGACAAAACAAAAGTCCGGGTCTGAGACAACATGCGATGTATCTAGATAATGCATCTAGATAATGCATCTAGATAATGCATCTAGATAATGCATCTAGATAATGCACCTATATCTGAATTCCAAACAAAGAGGCCAAACCAGCAATCAAGCCGGCCAAAGGCTTGGTCAACCCGGAAAACAAAGCCACAGACTTCGAAGCGCCTTTTCTGGAATGTAACTTCTCACGCGTAATATTGGTACACATGAGTATGCTTGAGTTTGCACTCCTCACAACCACAGACAACCCTCCGATGAACGCCGGGTCCTCGGAGTTAAGCGACAAGTACCGGTCGTTATAACCCTGTGCAGTTGACGTTCCATTGATTGCCCCGTGTTTGCCCGAGAGATCCCCCACTTTATGCTCATCGGGTGTCAGTGCATTCGCGGTACCGTTGAACGGGTTAAATGTTTGCAATGTACCTGCGCAATCGCCGTTTGCAGGCACGGGCTTCAGATTGATTTGGTATGTGAAAGGGCCTGCTGAACTAGGTAATTGCTCGATTCCAACACCCACTGAAACAGCTCCTTCATTGGACCAAAAAGCCAACGAGCCCTGTGCCTGCTTGTCGAAAACAGCAGAGTACACAATGCCTCGAGGCGAATTATTAGCCTCCGGTGCAGCGGCACTTGAGAGTGCTGCAAAGGTGAGAAGCGCAAATCGTGGAAAAGAAACCATATTTGTTTAGGAGAAGATTGAGAAAATGAGGCCGAAGCTGGATGATGTTGTGAAATAAATCAATCACTGGTATGATCTTGGGTTCGTGCTCTTTATGTATCCTGGAGTTGGCCAATTAAGTGAATGTCGAGGTATTATCATATTTGAAAATTCCCCTCCAGAATTTCTTTTTTCTTTTGAAGCCCATTGCTTTTGATACGCTTCAATGCATTGCAACGGTCTTTTGAAGACAAAAGAAATTCACAAACTTGCAGATCCAGAAGCTGGCGCAGCTGGGTGGTAAACTTGTAGCTGTAAATATTAGCATATCTTACATTGTGCCCGAAGCTGTACATATACGAAAGGCACTTTTCAGGCAGTCAGAAAAGAAAAGAAAAAGAATCTGGACTCAAAATTTGCTATTGTTGATTTCAGTTGACAACCAATAAAGAACAAAGAATTTAGATCGGCTTGGGTGTTTGCTGATCATTCAACAATAAGTAACTTTCCTCTGAGACTTGTCTTAAGACTCGAGGCTGCGAGCTCACACATCAATCTTCTCCTTCTACTTCTTTCCTTTTTTTCTTCTTTCTTATTTCTGAACAGAAAAAGTATGCGAATTGTATATAATGAATTGAAGTCACTGACATGGGCTGAGCCAGTGCTTATATGGAAAGTCGAGGGCTAGATGCGGCTGCAACCCCAGGCTTTTTGTGCTCAGGTCTGAAAATTCTCTTGGAGTTTCTTGAACGGCGTGCATGGAAGAAAAGAACTCCAATTGCATGCAAACTATTTTGATGGGCGTGTTTACAATTCTTTGTTTCGAGAAAAGGGAAAGAATGATCACGGCCAGAAATATGTACCCCACAGTTTTGTATTTCAAAAATACAAGTTTTTTTATTTGAACCTGAGGCATATCGAACAAGACCGTGACCACATACGCTGCGCCGCTAACTAGAAAGGCTACTAAATTCAACTTGGAAGTGTGTTAAGGTTTTCTGTGTATAGTACATAACTTCGTCCGCCGGTCACGACTCACGGTCCTTCAATACATATTGTTTCTTCAAAAAAAAAAGAAATATTTATTTCCTTCTCACGACTTTCGTTCACAAGGTAAGCAGTACGATATTCTATCGTAATTCTTCCTTCCTGTCTAGTGGTGCGCTATTCTCTCGAGCAACAATCTTGGTTTGGGACCTGGCTGAAAAGGCTTGAAGTTGAATTTTTTCCGATTCTTTCCGTATCTTCATATAGCACCAAATCAACTTCGAAACCTAAAATTTTGCATAATGCCAAATTGAAAGTTAATTCTGGTTCAAAAATAATGAATCGTAATAAGAAGCATAGTTCCTCGGGGCCACAAGAATCCCACATCATTTGAGAACTAAGAATGTTCCGCATTCTTAGGCAAGCTTTACTGTCCTTCCGAAGTCAAAAAAAAACCTGTTTTGTCAAACAACATTGTTTTGATTAATTGAATTCAATTTTGTTTTTCACTTCTCACAATTCTTACAAACTCAGACGCTACAACTGGCCAGACCTTCATCCCCGGGACCCTATCACGTGATCCGGAAAATCATGTGACTCAGGTCGTCTCAATAAAGTGCAGGTTCTCCGATGCTCTGCCCTACTAAAGAGAAGAAATCACGTCTTTCCCCACAAACCAGCCATGCATGTGTTTCGAAAAGCAATACGACATCCGGTCATTGGCCGAGCTGCCCAAAAAAATAAACTGCTATTGCGCAATCTACAGTGTCTGGTACCCGCAAGCGTAGACAAACACGCACAAAGACTAGATTCACCTCATGCACAGTCCGATTTGCCTTTTAACCGGCAAACAGATGGCGAGAAGTTCGGCCAACTCGTACGAGACCAGTACTTCAAGCCAGAGAGTGCCCTAAATAACGGAAAGCAAGTGAAAACGGTGTCTTTAGCGGCGGAATTGCCCTCCTACGAGGCGTCGCCGTCTCCATATAGAAACTCAGACGGCTCCTTTGTTCAAGGTGATAATTCCGAGGAAGCACGGCTCGATAAGCGCAGCCTTGAGGCTCGAGTCGATAGCCTGGTCGTGAAGCTCCCGAAAGAGATCGCTCTTGTGATAAATAAAAACATCTTGCTGGCGGTGCTGCCGGATAAACTCCGGGAAAGAGCCGCACAGATCTATCAGACACTTGAGAAGGAGCAGATTCAAAAAGCGCCGGATCTGGCGCTAGACGCCGATGCACACATTGCCGCGTTGTTTTTGCAAAACTATGCACATGCATTTCGGGCGCTTTCGGAATTGAAAAAGCGGGTGGGTAGCTCTTTCAGTCCGGACTCAGTTCTTGATATAGGGTACGGTCCAGCGACAGGAATGGTGGCCTTCAACGAGATTATGGGACCGGAGTTTGAGGCTAGCATGAAGGAGGCTTATGTGGTGGGTCGGTCCAACAAAGAAATGAAGAAACGTGCGCGGATCATCTTGTCGAGACAGCTCAACGAGGTCCTGAACACTGTTCAAGATGGCAATGCTAGAAACACCCAATTTTCGACGAGAAATAAAGATATAGGCCAGAGCTCAACAGAAAGGACGCCTGAGGACGAGTACGTTGGCCCCGTGGACGCGTCTCAGATCCAGATACGGACCAGGCTAAGAGATGCACTTCCCTCTACGAAGCAATATGAGCTTATAATTGTGAATCAGGCGTTGCTCTCACGTGAGTACAGCTTCCCAAAGGATGTGGATGTCAACCTCCATATGATTCTTAGTCTTCTCAAGCCTGGTGGTCATTTAGTTATCATCGAACGAGGAAATGCACTTGGGTTTGAAATTGTTGCCAGAGCCAGGCAGGTGATGCTCCGGCCCGAGTCCCACGTGGGCGAGAGAGGCCGGGTTCCGCGGCCATATATTCGAGGTTCCACCATCAAGCCACAGAAAATAAGAAAAGAGGACCAGATCATCACAGAAGCGCACATCGAACGTGAAAAGAGACTCTTGAACGAGATTGAGAAACAAGACTCCATCGAGGATGAAAGAGGTATCTTGCGAGCTGAAGGAGCGTTTTCAGAAATGCTCAGAAATGAAACCTTTGGAACGGGATCACTCGAACAGGAAATAAACACAAAATTCGGTCGTGTCTCGGAAGAAGATCTCAAGTTTGAGTTTGAGGATGGAGACGAATTTGACGTACTACCAGTTGAGCGTGACGCACACGCGCAGCTGCCTAAGGCTGAAGCCTCTCCTGATGTGGACTACCATTTAAGCGTGGTTGCGCCATGCTCCCACCATGCAGTGTGCCCCTTGCAGCTCGGGGACCCGAAGTTTTATAAGATCTCGGGCCACCAACACCGGCTCCAATTTTGCAGCTTCAACCAGGTCGTGGAAAGACCAAAATATACAATGGAGCTCAAGAGAGGTAAGCGGTTGGCCACGCTGTGGAACAAAGATGCCGAGGACGGATTTGGGCTCGAAAATCTCGCGAAATCTACTCAGAAACAGCTCCAGGGATCCGGTCGGCCAGGGGGCAACAACTCCGAGTCGGGAAACTTTTCGTACTTGATCATGCACCGGGCGAAAAACGATCCTGTATCCCTTGAAAAGATTAGAGCTGCCAGAGATCATCAGTTCGAAGAAGCAGAGGCGTTGCCCCGGATTCTTGAGACACCGGAAAAAGTCAAGAAGAACGTGAGATTGAAGGTATGTGCACCCTCTGGCAACATCGAGTTCTGGCAGATCCCACGCAGCGTAGGAAAACAGGATTATCACGATGCTAGAAAGGCGAGACAGGGCGATCTATGGGCATTAGGCAAGAAATCCGCTGTGGTGAAGTCGAGAATGTCGGATGCAAACATTGACAAGTTGAAGCGCATGCTGAACATGCAGCGGAAGTTTGTCATGAAGGAAAAGAGGAAACAGCAAACGAAGAAACTCATCAGTCGGCTGGCCAGTGATTTCGACGATCCATTCGAGGAGCTAGATGTTTTGGCTTCAGAGTTGGAGCAGTCTAGAAAGTATAGGACCAAGGGCAAGAAGGGGAACTACGATGTAGACTTGCGTGAGTTTGACGGGAAGTGAGCAAGTCTTATAGGATGTGAAAGAAGTAGATGACAAGCGAGTACATAAAAGCTTGTGAAAATGTAAATAGAAAGTGTATCAGGCGCAATTTTAGTTTGAAAGAAATGATCAAGATTCAATACTCCTTATGTGGCATGGGATGTACTGGAAACGTATGATATATGCCAAAATAGGAGAACAAAAGAGAAAAAGAGACGAACTTGAGAGAACAGAATCCACGAAAGGTTGGTCCAGCATATCCAAATAAGGTCAAATGATTCATCGCACCTCATATTCTCTGGAGGCGTGGATTGCGCCATCTTGCAATGAAGTGCTTCATAAACATGGAGTCAATATTCTGGTTCGCAGGGCAAGTTTGGAAAGACGTTTTTAAAATCGAAACGCTCATGTTCAAAAATGGTCTTTAAAGGAAAGGCCGAAGGAATGTTTGCTTATGGTGTTTAAACCTCTCAACAGACGAGTTCATTTCTTTTATAGGGAAAAACTCTCTGGCCCAATGATGGTTTATCGATTCTACGAACG
Source organism: Metschnikowia noctiluminum (assembly GCA_030578735.1). Lineage (NCBI taxonomy): Eukaryota > Fungi > Ascomycota > Pichiomycetes > Serinales > Metschnikowiaceae > Metschnikowia > Metschnikowia noctiluminum. The sequence continues at coordinate 20,779 of JAKTYO010000008.1, read as the reverse complement.
TCTTTTTTAACTGAGTCATTTTTGATCTTTGATCTTTTAATTTTTACTCTTTTGGATAATTCCAATTACCTGTCCTTAGACTATCTATAATATACATGCACTCTGGGGATTGTGACCCATCATGAATGAAAGTCCAGTCATCAAATGCAAAACTCTTGGTGACTGAATGAAGAAGTAAAATAGCGAACTGCAAGCTGAATTGGAGCTCTGAGAAACGAGAATGTGCAATAGGTCTGCTGCCCGCAAATTGATCCGTACAATCATCTCATTTCTCGCTATCATGATGCTGATTTCTTGTGTATAATTTTTTTTTGAGTTTTTCGTTTTTCTTTGAATCTCTCTCAGAAATTTCTCTTGACTCGAGTAGCTAAGTGCCATCCACAAAACCGAAAGATTCTACTTTTTTCTGAAAGAACAGCCCTCAGTTAACTTGGCCTTACCGCCAGTAGGCGTACACAAAACCGACGAGCAGCCGTCGCACGTGACCGCTGTTTGCGCATGGGAAAATACTGTAGTGATATTGAGGCAGCCTGGACATTTCACATCCATGAAAAACGATCTGGGAGACTGAACCAAGGTCTTCAACTTGTGCTTGTGGGCCTCTGTGGCAGGGGTGGGGTGCAACAAATCTTGAACTAAAACCATATTGCAAGGGTTGTCTTATCTTTTTTCTGAGGATTTTTATCTTATTATAGTCTCGTAGTCAGTGTAAGGAAGACACGAGAATTATAGGATGTAAACCGATGAGGGGGTGGCACCCACTAGATTTATATAAAACCGCACGCGAGATTAGCACGCGCACGACCGGGGTTAAAAAAAAAGAAATACGTGCTTGCGTGCGGCGGCTCATGGTGCAGGATGCAAAGATCTCAATCCTTGAAGTCCGGAGCTCCGGCTTCTGAAATTACTGAAAAAGTTTAAAGTAGGGACTTTTCAATTAACATGACGCACATGAAGTTTCTTCTCCTTCTGGCTGTACTTTGAAAGTACTAAATAGGGTTACACCTCATCTAGTTGGCCGAAATGATTTTCATCATATCTTTGTGCAGGCATGGGTGAGGCGTAAAAGAGGTGCGGTGTGCAGTCGTGGAACCGCAGAGGAATTCCGGAACCGAGTGTGCTTGGCTTTCACATGCCCGTTTGGAATTCTCCAAATTTTAGAACACAAAAGTAAATTAAAATTCGCAAATTTCGTCAAGCAGAATACATTGAACTAACATATGAAGGATTTCAGAGGCTCTATTTTTCCGAATCTCATACTTGAGCTCGATTCCACCTGACAAAACACATGCAAAAATTGGTCAAGTACATATTCGAAAAAAACCCCACCTTACTTTTCCGTGACATCTCTCAGAACAAAACGAACGAACTAGACCGTGAAGTCGCTTTGTCATCCAACTGAGACCTTAGCCACCAGTAAAAGTCATCACAAAGCACTAGTACCTAAATTAATTGCATTGGAACAATTGGCATTTAGCGTGGGCAGACTGTTTTGGAGGGGAGTCGGATCACTTTCGTAGCTTGTTGAAACGTTATTTATTTGTTTGTGCGGCCCTAAGAGCGCCTCCCCAGAGTCGCTTTGGCTTTTCCCTTTTTTGCCTTGATTGTGTTGTTGGGATTGTCCCTGTTTCCCAGTGGCGGTCTTCTTCTTCTTCTTTTTCTAATTTTGACCATTTTTCAGAGGTTGAGTGTTGCCTTGGCCGTGCTTTTTGTTGGTCCCCATGGTGGGACCTTTTCCTTTCTTCTTACCGTTCCTTTGAGGTGGGTTGGTTTGAAGGTTGGAGGCTTTTGCTGTGTTGATGTCCTTTTGGAGGTCTTTGACCAACTTGCGAAGTTTGATAATTTCCTGACCAAAGACTTCAGTTGCGAGGGTATCACAGCTATTTTTCAAATTAATTTCAAAATTCGTTTCAGCTTGTTGTTTTTCAATAAATTGTAAAACTTTTTCTTTGTTGGATTTAATGCGTTTAAATAATTTTCCATGCATTCCGCCAATATAAATCCGAAAGTCTCGAGCTTGCAGGTGAAAGTTATTGATTACTTCGGCATTGTCGTGCATACCGAACTTGGCGAACATTTTATGGTGGTGTGCCCAGCGTGGCTCTCCGTTTCCGTTCCATAAATGGTTCACCCAAGTCATGCACTCCTCTTCGATTGAGGGAAAGGTGTCGATGAGTTCGCGTTGCAAAGCGACTGCTTGTTGGTTGAGGTAAGCAATCCGTTGTCCAATTAATCTGTCTTGTGCTGAGGTCTCATGTGGTGTGTTGTGATGTTCGCGTGGGGTCTCCTTCCGAGCCAACCCAATGATTTCCTCAGGACAGATTTTAGCCTCGTAGTACGTAACATATTTGTCAAGTTTAGTAAACGTGTCGCCGTACGCTCTAAAGCCTTGCTTAGCTGTGGCGATCCGCTTATCAAAATACGCAGTGACGTCGGCTGTCAGGATGCTTCTGATTCGACCAACTGTCGATGATGGCGTCAAGTACAACTCTGGCAGTATTGTGTACTGTAACGGAGTGCCGGGATTTGACATTATAGGTGAAGAATGTTATCCGGTGTCTTAGAAATGAAACTGTACCGAGTGGGTATTAACCTTAGGGATGCGCCGCGTAACGAAGTGAAGCGGTGCCAGATAAACAACAAAGTTGAATGCGCTTTACGTTTACACAGGCTATAGAATATCCGCTATTCACAGGTAGCGGTATTCTCTCAATCTTATTAGTCTATGTATGATCTTCTCACTCAAGTTTTTCTTTTATCCTCAAAATTTTTTTCTCACCTTGAAGTTCAACCCCATGTGCGAATCCTTCTGGATATATACTCGCGCCCTTTCGGGAGGGGTCAAAGTCGTGTCTATCTCAAACTCCTGAGGGAAATCTCCGAAATCTCAACACTCCCTGGAAACTAATCTCTCAACTTAGTCTAGCTAAGCTGGGTTTAGTTTTCCATTTTGGTAGTTTTCACTTCTTTCTCCGAACTTGTTCATTGTCAATAATTTCCTTACCATTTCTTCGAACATTCCAGCTGATAACGGTTTGGTAAACATGTCGGCCACGTTCATAATAGAGTTGACATATTCCAAACTGTAGTAACCTTCACCAAGTCTCTCCCTAATTTTCTTCATCCCAATGTCTACCAACTTTCTAGTATGCGACAACGATTTGTTTTGACAACATGCAATATGGGTAAAAGCTCGGATCCTTCAACACTAAAATTGCTGTCTATCGTATTCACTTTATCCTCGTAATTCCCAAATGGGATACCGAACGTTCATTGTTGCAATCATAGTATCGAATGCGGGTACGGTATTAGCTTCAGCAAAATGAATCTTCAGTTTTCGCTTATTATAGTAAATTTTGAAGGAGAAAGAAATAGGATGCATTTGGTTGCAAAAGAAGGCACCGATCCTCGGCATCAATATTGCACGAAATCTTGACTCAGAAAGATTGTTTTTAAATGAACCCTAACTGTCAGGTGAAATTCTACATCCTTCGTTTGATGTCAAGAGTCGGGTGCATTTATAGTGAGTTTCATAAAGGACAAGACATCACAGCTATAAAATGCCTGAAGATGACAGACAAGGGAAGTTGTTTGAGCATCACTTCAAAAGTAGCGGGGACAAATGGTCTTTTCCTTGCTTGCAACGTTGGCCTTGCTTGGTGCAAGTTTCTTGATTCTCATTTTTAGAATGTCCCAAAGAGTGTCTTTTCGATCAAGGTCCGCTATCTTTCAGAAAAGCTTTCTTCCATTGGCTGGCGTAAAGTTCATGTTTATTCTTTCTTTCTTTTCAAGAAACAGATGTATTAAAAGGTGCCATTGACTAAGTGTTTGGACTTCCTCCATACATCCAAAAACCTCCGACTCAAGAAAAAACGGCTGTTTCGAATAAGATTCCCCGAATTCCTCGAACAGAAGATACGTTTTCATCCTCTTGATTGCTGTGGAAATCCATTAAGTTATATTCCGGCTTTATTTCGGGTTGATCAGAGTCAAAAACAAGCATGGATCTCTCTTCGCTGGAAAAGGGATTGCGACAAACCTGTCCTACCAAGCAACGTTTTGTAAATCAGAATATATCAAGTTTTGTATGACAATCGTGAGATCGTTGAGTGTATTTTTCATTACCTTGCAGCAATCCTCAGATGGGGCCGACTTTCTTGTATCAGAACCCGCACATTCATTTGTTTCAAAGCTGTTTAAAAGCAAAGAAGAAACTTTTGTACATGAGCTTGATGAGTAAAAGTACCGTTTCTCAAATGCTCTGTTTCGTTAGTCAACACTATCCGTCGAATGTCACAAGTGTAAGATCACTATGAATTGCCATGAAAATTTCATCACAGGTAAACTTGACTCAAAAGCTCATATTTTTAGAAGTAGCTGCAAATGGCTTTCAACTATGATTCCAAAAACAATTTGAAATTCAAAATCCTTCTGTCCACCGTTTCTGCCATTTCAAAACCGACGAGAAATGCAGCATTCTGCAAGGCTGCAAACTCGCGCGTCGCCACACAATCCCGGCACGTGACCTTATCTCTTCGGCATCGGACATGTCAATTAGCAGTTTGCAAGTTCAAATATCATGCTGACTAATCAGCAGCCGACATCAGAAGAGACACCCTTTGCGATCTTCAGTGATTCCAAAGGTCCTCGAGAATCCACCCAAACGTGGTCTGAAACAAACACGGAAATCTACCTAATCTTTTTTCTCCCAAGAACGAACGCCTCGTTTGGCTCGTCAAGATTTCATCACTTCACGTATCTACTCATCGACAAGTTTGGCCACGCCTTGACCGAATATCCCGAAATTCCAAGCACGGGATAGAGAAATTTTTCTGCTCTCTGCCGATATCCCAGATCACGGCTTTCGCGTGATCGGCCCCGTCTAAAAATCGCCAATAAGCGCAGACCAAAGAAAACCCGCCCTCCTTACCGCAGGTATGTCTACAAGTCTAGCTTTGTGGAGGAGGGGCGGGACCCCGAGGGCGAAGTCGAGGATGAGGCAGTCGTCATAGACAAATACGGTAACTGGCAAGACTTCTCGCCTGAGAAAAACACCAATATACGGTCTGTTTACGTGCTCACCAAACAAGCCGCGCTCAGGGGCAAAAAGTGGCCGCTTTCTCAGTTTGAAAAGGTTGATGTGTTGGCGTGCTGTCTTTTTTATGGCAGCGAGGAACATTTGCGCCAGCTTCAGCTCGAGGCCGAGGCCAGAGACCGGGCCAAGCCGGGTCCAAACGAGCTTGTCCTTCCTCTTGAAATTCTAGCTTATATTTTTGAGCTTCTCCTGGTCTGGGGCCATCTCAAACCGCGGCTTCTAAGGGTAAGCAAACTCATCTACGTTGTCACGGCACCGCTACTATACAGACGGCCCGAATTGCGTGGCGACAACTTCCACCGCTTCGTGGAAACCGTGAATGCCCAAAAACGCTTCGGCGCGTACATCCACGACCTCGATCTCTCATACGTGAACCAGAGCGGGAAAAACGCGTCTGTGGCCAAGCTTTTGAAGCGCCTGCGCCCCGTGCTTGAGCATTTTGTGGCGCCTCAAACGAGTTTTGGGCTAGGCCCCTTGATGGCACTCCGAGGGTGCGTGCACCTCAGGTCTTTGGACTTGCGGCTTGTGTCGGAGACACTCAATCTCGAGGAGCTCTTTCTGTCGATCCGCCAACTCGACCAGCTCACGCATCTCTCGTTCCCAAGGCTGTCGATTGAAATCAACGACTATTCGAATATGAAATGGCCACCAAAGCTCGAGTATCTCCGGGTTTCGGGCGGGATTTCCGACGAGTTCCTCATGCAGCTGGCGTTCCCGGCGCTGATCCGCCACATGGAATTTGCACACTGTCCGAAAGTCGAGCACTTTGGCTTCCAGCACCTCCTCCTTGAGTTTGGGCGCAATTTGAAATCTCTCCGCATCCAGTTCCCGATGCCAGGGCTACACGCAAACTCACTCGACTCTGTTTTCGAACTCTGTCCAAATCTCCTCACTTTGGAAGTCTCGGTGGACTACCTTCTGGCGGAGTTTTTTGACGAACGGTACCTTCAACTGCGACTGGACCCACGGCCGCTCAGGACCTTGTACATAGATAGTAGTGGCATGCTTGGGACTACAGATAAGCTAGACCCAATCGACTTGGCGTTGGCGCTCAGTGAGGACCGGCTTCCACATTTGAAAAACGTCAGGTGCACTGCGAAATTGGGCTGGGACCCAAAGTCAGATACTGTGAGTTATGTAGCCAACGAGCTTGAGGAGAGGGATGGAGGGCTTTACATCGGGTATTAGATCTGAATGTGTCTTTTTGCGACGAGCAGATTTTGTGGGATCGTGAATCTTCGAATGACTTGTTTGTGAGTTTTAAGTTGGGGCAATGTGCCTTTGTCTTTCGTCGATTGTGGACAAATTAATAGTTTGGTGTGAGTTTAGATGGGCGTCTTCCTGAAAAATTGTTACAGATTTCGAAAGAAATTATAGAATTAATGTACTAGAGCAAGCCATCAAAGTCGTATCGTATAGTTGACTTGTGCTTGTGATACGCCTGAAGTGAGATGAGAAAGATTAAACGCAATCTGTTTATTTCTCCTTTCATCCCAACATGTGTGCTCTCTCTTCAAATTTCAAATATACTATTGCAGTAATGTGATGAAAACCTTTTGCAAGATTTCGTTCGCATCGGACCTTTAAACTCAATTGCAGCTGGAAAAATCTCTGTCTCCGATGGAGTTTGAGAGACGAAATTTGAATAAGCGACGTCCTTGTTTAATAAGCAATTTACCAGGATTCCATAGATCGGCAAGCCGAATTAGCATCTTGAAGGTTCATTCCATACGATGCTCACGATTCTCACTATGCCCGAGAAATTCCTTGAAGCAAAGAGCACGCGTAAAATATGGACAAAAACATCAAAATTGGGCAAGTACCTCACCACAGCTTTGAGGTTTATCTAATAATTATTTTGTCAAACCCCAGAGGGCTCTCAGCGAGAAGCTCTTCCGAAATTCCCAAGCGGAAAGCACTCGCCGTATCTCAAACGAATCAACCAAGAATTGGTAAATGCGATTGTGTTTTATAAACCAATATGTCTTTTGTGATTTAGAAGACTGGAGCACAAGAAGCGATAATATTCCGTGCTTCCTTGGTACAGTCAAGTACTAAGCTGATTGGCGGTTTGGGTTATATTAAATTCCACATTAAAGAGTACTGAAGGGCCGTGATCTTAGCGGAACTCAATCACAAGTGATTCTGTTAGCATTTTGATTCGAACTGCTCAAATCTTTTGACTGACCCAGGCTTTGCGAGCCCTATGGACAAATCATTAATTGGTATTGACGTCGCGTAAGTCATATGGAAAAAAAGTAAGAGAAGACAAGACTGGGAGTTCATCAGAGGCCATGAGGTGAGAAGGCTGTTGCGGATAGTCTGAAGGACCTCCAAACGGTGACTCGAACAATTGATAGGGTCATCAAGTAGACCCAGTAACTATTGCTTGCGGTAGGTAAGTATATGTGTGAGAAGTCGTTACATATTAAGCAATCCCATAAATCTTTCATAAAACATAGAATTCGACCTGAGTTGAATCAGAGAGATTTATTTAGCGATTCTTGAATCGATCATACGACTACAGACAATTTGACCTCGTTTGCAGCCGCAATATTCGGTAAGCCATTGGATGGTAGCACCCCCTGACGTGTACACAGCCCTACAAACCTAGTAAGTTCGGCTTGAGTAAAGTGATAGACCAAAGTTTCAATGTCCTCAAAAATGCATTCTCTCTTCAGTTGTGCTAAAATTAGACTATTTTGTCTTTCACAAGAGGCCGCCAGTAAATGGTGTCATTCTCAAAGAGACAGCGTGAGACATCGGTCTTTTCGAAATATGTATGATGAATTCAGCGCTACTACAATTTAGAAAGCTTCAAACTCAGTAATTATCTTGAAATTAGCGTCACAGCAGTCTTTGTCAGAAACAACATATATTGTACCTCACATTTAATTCCTAATTTGCTTGATTATGCGGACGCGCTCGCTTAGCTTAGCACCCACCCAGGACATCCAGCGCGCGTGTACTTTTATACAGGTCTCGGAAAAACACTGCCTCGGCCTCCGCACAAGGTCTCCGAAACATCATCCAGAGTGCATTGGTAAAACACCAATTGGGGTTCACATGGCTAAATCGAAGAACCCGGCCGCTCCCCTGGCCGCGTATAAGCAAGGCCCGTTCCGAGGCTATTTTTCGAGCGCGGTGCCCCCAACTAACATAGGCAAGGCGCGTATCACGGCCTCGGATTTAAGACACGTCACAATAGTTTTCGCTGTGGCTGTAATTGTCCGCACATACCGGCTCTACTGGCCAGCAAATGTTGTTTTCGACGAAACTCACTTCGGCGGTTTTGCCAAAAACTACTACGATGGCGAGCTCTTCGTCGACGTGCACCCGCCGCTCGGGAAACTCATGTTCTACCTTATCGCACTCATTTTCAGATGGGACGGCCAGTTTTCCTTCGAGAAGATTGGCGACGCCTACGATGCCAATGTGCCGTATGTAGCCATGCGGTTCTTCCTGGCTGTGTGTGGCGTGGCGACCGCTGGACTGGTGTACTTTGCCCTTCGAGCCAGCGGATGCCGCCTGAACATCGCGACTCTTGGATCTCTCGTGGTGGTCTTTGAGACCTCGTTGGCGGCCCAGTCCCGCTTGATCATGCTCGACAGCAGCTTGGTGGCGTTCACCACGATGGCCGTGGCGCTGTTCCAGAGTTTCAGCACCGCCCAGCCATTCACGAGAAAATGGTACAAGACACTTGTCTCCACAGGCGCGAGTCTTGGGCTCGCAGTATCGACAAAACTCACGGGGCTTTTCACGGTCATGTGGGTCGTGTTTTGGTCGGCGGCCAGCGTGTGGGCGCTTCTCGGGGACCTTGCGGTGTCGAAGAAGCAGGTCCTAGCCCATGCAGCAGCACGGGTTTTCGCCTTTGTGGCCGTTCCAGCTACCATCTACTGTGGAGTCTTTGCTCTCCACTTCATGGCACTCCCTTACAATGGGCCTGGGTCCGGACAGATGTCGCTGCAGTTCAAGGCGTCGCTCGTGGACTCCTACAAGTTGCGCGACACCCCAGTGGACGTCTCATACGGCAGCACCGTGACTCTCAAGCACCACCGGCTTGCCACTTACTTGCATTCACACAACTACACGTACCAGACCGGGTCTAGGGAGCAACAGGTGACGATGTACGGGTTTGAGCCCGACGCCCAGAATGAGTGGGTGCTTGAGACCGCAGGCGTGAACTTCGACGGCAAGTTTGACACAAAGTTCCGCCCAATTAAAGACGGCGATACCGTGAAACTCTTCCACAAGGCCACGCGCACGTACCTCCGAGCCAACGACGTGCGGCCGCCCAACCACGAGCACGACTACCTGAACGAGGTGTCGTGCAAAGGCTCACGTGACGACACCGCCGACATCAACTACGAGTGGCGGGTGCTGATTGTCGGGCGCAAGCCACACGCTGAGACCGAGCTCCCATTGCGCAAGCTCCGGGCCACCGAGTCTGTGTTCAAGCTCGAGCACAGAGGCACACACTGCACGCTTTTGGGCCACGAGACGAAGTTGCCCGAATGGGGGCATTTCCAAAACCAGGTCGTGTGTGTGAACAACCCGACCGTGGCGAACACGCTCTGGTACATCGAGGGCAACTCCCACCCGGTTTTGGATTCGGACCCGGAGACGTATCCTCGGGTCAAGCTTCCGGAACTCCTGTTTTTCTGGAAAATGGCAGAGTACCACCAAGCAATGTGGCGAACAAACAAGGCCTTGACCCAAAAACACGCGGCGGCGTCGTTACCCGCGTCGTGGCCTTTTGCCATCAGAGGCATAAATTACTACAGTTCTAGCCAGATCCAGAATCACGACAAGGGCCAAGATCACGGAGGCAACCCGGGCCTCGGATCGGGAAGTCATATTTATCTCCTTGGCAATGTCTTTGTTTACTATGGCGGACTCGCTGCACTTCTCGTGTTCGGTTTCAAATATGTATGGTACGTGTTCAAGTGCATGAACCCGTTTGTTCCACACTTTGTGCTGCCGGACGCGACTGTCTACTATACTGCGCTGCTTCACTATGCGAGCGGGTGGGCAATGCATTATGTTCCATTTTGGTTCATGCATCGCCAGCTCTTTGCGCATCATTACTTGACAAGCGTCGTTTTCCTTGTGTTGACCATTGCCCAGTTTGTCGAGTATCAAGCAAGCTCGAGATCTCGGTTCTGGGCCGCGTTTTGGCAACGAGGCTTCGAGGCATACTTGTGTGGCGTGATTTACGTTTTCGTGAAGTTGTACCCTGTGGTGTATGGCGTACCATGGTCTATACCGAAATGCCAGGCAGCCAAATGGTTGTCTGGTTGGGACTTCGACTGTATGGCGTACGGGTACTAGGGGGAGAAAATACAGGTGAGACGTTGTGGATTTTATATAGATCGAAGTAACTAGTTTAGCTAGGTAGACGGAAAGACTTTCACGCTTGAAAAATATGATCGAACTATGATAGATGCGAGATTGAGACTTATTGATGAGGTTTGAACTCAAAAAAGAAGAGGTTGTGGCTCACGTATGATCATGCCGCCCCAAGGGATTCTGATAAAGCTACCACAAAACAACGCTTCAGTTGTTGCCTAGGTTATACTGAGGCACTACACTTACCTAATTTATTTGGAACTGAAAACGGTACAGCTTGAACATTCTTGTGATAGTGACATGACAGAACGCAGTTCGAGTTGGCTTCGATTGAAAATAGGACAGAGTTCTGGTGTCATTGGCTCTATAGGGTAGTATTATACACATTCAGCTTTGCTTTATAGGGATAAAGCTTAAGGAGAAATATACTTCGGTCTTGGACTGAGGAAAAAGTGTTAGCTTGTTCCAGTAGTTTATTGATTGAAAATGTTCGATTTGAAAAGTCTTCTTTGGTTTTGTGGGCTTTGATTCTGCCAAAGGAGCACAGGAAAACCATATAAGCGACTTCATAGATCACTTCTTGATTTGAAGACTTCATAATGCCTCGATATTTTGAGAACTCTCCGGTACTAAAATCAACAGATGCAGTCAAAACTAAAATATTTGTACTCATTTATTGTTCTTAAATATTTTTTTTTTTTTTTTCACGGAGATCACATCCTTCTCTTTTCCTTTATACCCTTGTTAAACTGAACTTTGGGAACAGTTTGGGGGCAATTTACGAGCAAGAGTCATCTGGCAGTCATTGGCTCGATACAGACTGCTCTGAGGCTTGGGGTGGAAAGGAACCAGGAAGTTCATTGTTGTCCAAACTGCCTAGAGTTAAACTTGTAGTACTCTCATCACTCAGAATCTCGGAGTTTTGTTTGAGTGGAATGCTTACTCTATACAAACAGTGGCCGTCCTTGGCTTTATATCACATTGACTTAAAAGTTGGAGTTGCAATTAGAACCATAGTTTACAGTGTCTACTCAAAGGCGTTATTTTGAAGGCTTAACCTTTTTCTGAACTTCTAAACCGGTAAATTGTTTATTTGATTATCATAATCATCATTGTTCGTCGCTTGAAAAGCCTGGGTATCCCCACAACAAAGCGCCCTCGTGAAACGACGCATCAAACACTTTCTTAGTTAGTATTGTGAAAAATTCGCAGAATTATTCAATATCAGGTCTTGCTTCAATATATCCGAATTTTCTTTCAAGCTATATCCCCAAGCCACCTACACAATGGTCTTTTGCGAGTTCAAAAGCTGGGTCACAGAGTCCACCACCGTAGTCTCCAAGTCGATCCACGAGAAGTTCAACAACGACTTGGTACGCGAGTTGTCGGTCTTGGAGCCCGTAGATTCCACTTTTTGTCCCGGAATACCCACAGGCAACTTGCCTCTCAAGTTGTGGAACTTGCCGTTGATGATATCGAGCACGCTTTGAGCAGTGAAGTTGTCGGTTCTCACCAAAAGACGCTCGTTAGCCAAATGGCCCTCGAACGCAGCCAAATGGGCCTTAGCAACGTCTCTCACATCGACGAAAGCACCCAGTTGCGCTGGAATCTCGTCCTTTGGCCCCAATTTCAACAATTTGTTGATAATCTCGGCAGAGAAGTTGAGCTCACCTTTCACCTCGGAGTCGAACGCCTGGGGCCCAAATACATACACAGGCAAGATTGTGTTCAAAACAAAGTTTGGTTTTTCTTGCTCTACAAAGTCCCACGCAGCCTTTTCGGCGTACTTCTTCGAGCCAAAGTACCCGAAAGTAGGGTTTTCTTTAGCTTGTTCCCAGGAAATTGGGTTCCAGGACTCCTCGGTAACAGTAAAGGAGGGGTCGGCGTTTCTGGTTGGATCGAGCAGTGCAGCAATGGACGAAGTGACTACAACATTCTTGATTTGAGGGCCGTGGGCCTTGATGGCACTGAATACATTTTTGGTACCCTCCAAAGCAGGAATGAGTAACTCTTTTTCCACGTCCTTGACGTCAAAAGTCACGGGAGAGGCCGTGTGCAAGAATACCGACACTTCCGGGTGTTTCTCCAAAGCCTCGTCAAACGCACCAGGCGCTTCCAATTTGGGCACGACTTCGTATGTGAACGAGCCGGTGTCAAACAACTTGACGAGGTTCTTACCCTTTTCTGCGGTTCTCACCGATCCAACAACATTGTAACCTTTTGAGACAAGGAGCTTGATGATATGTTGGGCGATGTAGCCAGTGGCGCCAGAAACAAAGACGGAGGTGGTCATTTTCGAAGATTGTTCTATTGGTGACTGATTGCAAAGCTTAACTATTGAGGTAAAGCTGAGTACTGGTTTCCAAAATAGCTTTGTATTAGCTCAAAGTTCGGATTCAGTTATGAGATATTAAACTCGATATGACAGGAAGAAAAAGAAATTGACTCTTATAAATGGTTAAATATCGAGTAACACTTCAATTTGCTAAGGTCGAACAGTTTGGAACTGCGGATTGCTGTGCTTAGTAAGCTTTTTAACTACACCTGGGTCTGCGTTCGCACGGTTGTTGGGTTATGCGCCTTCATGGGAAACGCCACTGTCTAGTGTTTACCTTTGCGGCCCCTATACAAGAGCCGGAAAAACCGGCAGTGGTTTGGAGCCTTGTTCTGTATTTTATGAGGTTCGGTGATATCTCGGATCATTTGATGGTGAGCCGAAGTTAAATCTTGAAGTTAATCGATTTTCAGGATGATGGTCATATTGCGGAGGTCGGAGAATTGGTGCTCAATAGGTATCGATTTCATCTGCCATTACGTCATCTACTGGCCGCATTTTGCACATAGGGCTGAGTATGCTTCTAGTAGATTAATGTTACGATATGCTTGCGGTGTGAAAATTGGGTCTGCAAGGCGAGGAATCCAGGTATTCATAAAAACTTGGAGAATGGAATATTGCCACTTCTGTTATATTTTGCTTAGCTCGCCACGCAACAATGTTGCTCAAGCTGGAAAAACCCAAAACAATCACTAAAACTCGGAGCAATCCGTATTCAAAAAATTAGCAGTTGCTGCGGAGTTGAGTTCCGACCTAAAAGTCAAGGATGTGTTTTCCGTAATTTTCGATTGTTGACAATGTCAAAAAGCGTATGAATGAACTTCTGTGGCTCTAATCAGCCCCTCTGATATCATTTCATAGTATTTAAGCAGGGCTCTCAAGTCCCATAGAATCGAGAGACTTGACATGGGCCTCCGAAATCAATCAGTTTGAGACATAACTTGAAAGTTATTTTGGCTGAGTTCATTTTTTGAACTCGGTTCAGCTCTAAATTTTAAGAAAGAGAACAGGAAAGGGTATTACAGTGCATGAATTACTGTAGATATATATTGTACCACAAAATTCTTGCCTTCACCAAGTCTTCCAGAAACGCCGGCTCATGTCGTGTCACGGGTCTATGCTCAAATTAAACGAAATGGAGCTAGAAATTGAAACTGTTCCCTTACTACTTTTTATTTGAAATTTTTCTACTCTTTGGTTAACAGAAGCTATTCATTAAGCATTATATAGAAGGTGCAGCATGCCAGAAGCAAGCTTATAATCAAGTCGTCTGCGTACCGAGCACTAACATCATTGCTGGAGGAAATTGTGTGGTATTTGAATGAGCTTGCCTCAAACCAAACGTCCACTAGAGTTTCGAGCTGTTCAAGCAGCCCGTGCGACTCATTTCCATCTTCAACAAGACGAATTCTTCATGCACCAGTCTCGTCATATGGGCCGTTTTTTTGCGGCCCGAAGAATTTTTTTTTTTTTTTTTAGTTTTTTTTTTTTATTTGTTATAATTTAAAATTGTTTTCATAAAAGTCTCTTCTAATTTTCTCCACTTACGACGACCGTCTTCTTCATCGATCCTGTCAGTTACAATGTTTGGGCTCTACTCTCTCTTAGCAATACCAAATGGGATCCCAAAATCGAGTTTAGAGATCCCAAATGGAAGAGAGTCTTTTCCTTCACTGAAACCATCGACAGTCTGTCTTGAAATGCATCTCAAGAAGGGCACCCCATTGGTAAGATACGTTGAATCTGCCGTTTTCTCGACCAAATCATCGCTCCTGAGAGTCAGGAACTTCGAGGATATAGATTCAATGTCGGATGCCCCTAAACGTTCATAACTAAAACAGTCGTCGAGGATGTCGGCTACTGTTCTGTAGATCTGGAGCTCGGGACTTGTATAGTCGCTGAATAAGGAGCCCAGAAGTACCTGCTTGCTAGTGTGATTTACCTCACTTTCATTGATCAGTGAGGTTGTAAAAGTCCCTGACTCGGCTTTTGTGACCGGGTCTTTTTGGGCTGCTTGAATACTGCCAGTCTTTTTGAAACCGCAAGAATTAGATCTTTCATTGCTAGTGATCTTCAGGTCAGCTTTCAAGTCAAAAGAAGAAATGTCTTGACCGTTTTTGAGCTTTGTGCTCAGTCTGAGTTTTGCACTCAATCCGAGTCTCGAACCCAGTGCTAGATCTTGCAAGCTTTTTCTCCAATTAGAAAAAAGTCTCCGCTTTGTAACCAAGACACTGAGTATGGTCTTGGTCAACAACTTGACGTTTTGGTTGGTATATGAGGACGAAACTTTGCCGCCACTGGCTTTGTAACCAGTGAAAAAAGGCTCCTCAAAAGCACTCTTTTCACAGTCACTAACTTCGTAGCTGCTAGTTTCACAATCCAAATCTGACTCATCTTCAAGTCCATTGAGAGATTCTGAACGAGAATCAGTGTCACAGTAAATGCCGGAGCAATTCTCGTATTCGCTTTCACTCTCACTTTCCTCGTATTCGCTTTCCTCGTAGCTTTCACAAAAGACCACAAGACCCAATTCCATCACATCGAGTAACAATCTGTGAACGTAAGTAGTTGCTGCATCTTTCACCTTCTGCTTCACTTGCTTCCGTCTTGTTGAAGGGGTCTTGATGTTCGTGGCAAAGTGCATTTTGGGCGAGAATGCAAAAACGTTTGCAGAGCGAATAGGAAATGTCGTTTTAGGGAAAAGATCGAGCTTAAAAGCTTCTGAAAGAGTCTTCACTTTTTCCTTTACACCTTGCTCAAAATTGAGCTTGATCTTTGCCAACTTTGGTCGATAAGACGGCCCAACTTTCTCATTCCTAAGGCGCATCCAACTTGGCCTGTGGCAAACTTTCTTTCTGTACTTTTTAATTTTATCCTTCAGTCTTGATCTCCAACCAGGTGAAAGAACTGGAGGAGTTTGCTTTTTTTCCTCAAAGCATAATTGTTGAGACTGGAAGTTCTCTTTGTGTTCCTCGGCCGTATGACGTCCTAATGTTTTGAAAAGATGAAACCCAAGTAGAGGTTCTTCAGGAGAGACTCTGCAGTTTTTAACGCCAAATGATTTCGAGGACAAAGAATCAATTGACAAGGCTTCGACCCCGTAGACATCTGCCCCGGCGGCAGAATCCGCAGCAAAGAAAAACAAACCGAGAAGAGTTTATCTGGGGGTAAAACCCTGGGTAGAAGTAGGTTTAAAACTGGGATTCTATCAACCAAGAGAGGCAAGAAAAATGCACAACCTTCTTGATCGGGAAAAACCGAGGTTTTTTTGGTGTTCTCTCAAAAGTTCTTTGAGTACTTTAGAAAGAGTAGGTGTGACAAAGGAGTATAAAGAGAGCGTGAGTTTGCCTTCTTTTTTGTACCCTTTGGAGAAGTTCTCAAGGAATCATGGATGCAAAACAAAAAAAAAAAAAAAAAAAAAAAAAAAAAAAAAAAAAAAAAAAAAAAAAAAAAAAAAAAAAAAGCTAGAAACACGCCTAGAAAGGAGACAAGCACAATTCGGAACTTTGAAAGGTGTCGTTGTTTTGACAGAAATTTTCCGGAATTTAGAGACAAAAACTAAGCTCAGTGACTGTGCTGTATAAAAAGCATTCAGATATTGACAATAAATGCTTCGGAAAAAGACGGCACTTTCATTGTCTTGCCAAATAAGCATAGTACGCCCCGGGGAGCACATATATTTTGCAGCCGCAACCAAAAGTTGCGCTGGGTTGGTGGTTATGTGCAGGTACAGAGGTCTTGGAAGAGGTCCGAGTCGTATGCTATCTTCAGTTTTCACAGTGTTGCATTAGCTTTCAAGGATCTGATATGGAAAAAGTAACTCACTACACTGTTGAAAAATTAAAAAATTTCTGAATTCTCATTTTTTCTTCCTTGTTTTCAGGGGTGACTAGCCAGTGTGCTGGGTGGAATACGAGTCCTTATAGAGCACTTAGTCAGTTGGAAGAGGCTCACCAAACGGTCACCGCGTAATGCGTATGGAGCAAGTAGATATGTGATTTCTGGGAACATATTTGATAAAATTTAACGACTTTTCGAAAAAAAAGACTTTGGAAGTGTCGGAAAAAGGCAAATTTCTATTGAATCTGTACGATTCACGAGCGTATCTCATGATTCCAATTGGTTCTCAGTTCGAAATATACCCTTGTGTACCCTTTTTCGTGCATTGAAAATACACTGGTGAGCTGGATGTGTTTGCAGCTACAATATTTGAATTCTGTATTTCACGGTTGGTGTTCTACTACAAATCAACAATTTGAATAAACACATTTCAGCAAATGAATACTAAATGAACACTTCAAGAAATCAATTATTTAGGCCCCGAGAAAATCAAGCTAGCCAAAAGTACTGAAAAGCAACCTTGCTGCCAGTTACGTCGGGCGAGCCACATGCTTTCTATAGCTTTGGCCACATTTACTCTGTTAGGCATCTTTGTTGCTCCACAGTCTAGCGGTTTTCCTTGGAGAAGTGCACACAAAGCACTTAAGTGCATCTTGCCAAAATATTGCTCGACAAAGATAGCGATGTCCATTTTAGAGGCGCCATCAAAGATCGCATTGTCACGCAGCTGTTGTCCGATAAAATTGCTGACTGCCTTTTTTTTTTATGTAAAGAGGCGGATTGGCTTTCCACGTGGCCCCGTGTACTCTGTCTCTCTTCTCCACACTAATAAGTAATAAGCTCACCACTCGGCTCATATCTTTTTACGAGTGTATCTGGAACAAGTTTGATTTTCATTAGCATTTGCAATTCCGGGTGTTGCGAAGCGAATGAGTGGACCTTCTAGGAAACGCGTTTGCGCCGTGGAGCAGCTTCAGCTGGAGCAGGTGTATTGGCCACTGAAGAAGTGGCTGCAGCCAGCGTACCATCGGCGACAGTTCCATTTATACCGGGCCTCTGGCGAGAAAGTGCTCGCCAACGGTGCTGGTGGCCTTTCAGTTCCCCACTCTTCAACACGTAATTGCATCATAGAACTCTCCACGATTGTTCGAGTTTTGCTCTGCCTTATCACAGAAAAAGTTCTGCAAATGTATTGTAGATTCCTCCTCCAAGGAATATGCAAAAGAAAGTGACATTTTGCATCGTTAGTCCCCGATGATAGTTTTGACTTCAACAATCTGTCTTTTGAACATGGCAACTTCTTCCCTTTCACCCCCTGTATCCTCTTTAAAGTTTAACCACAGCAAAGTCAGTGGCACATTTGAGACTCTCAAGTTCGGTAACAACAACAGGCGAGATAATCGCAGCAACTTCTATCTGGCTTTAGCAAGCGTTATAAAGCGGCCAATTGGCTTCATTCTTCTTCACTTTAGCTTTGAACTCAATAAACAAGAAAAAAAAAAGGGTTCCGGGTATTCTCATGTTCATGGAAGAATCTGTTGGGTGCTTTATCCAGGATCAAGACCAAATCTTGAAGAATCACAGCCCTCACCTCTTTTGACGTGTAGAATTGACGCCGAGCACACCAGAGCCTCATTTGGACGATCACTTCGAGAATCCAAACGACAGTCAAACGTCTACTAATGACTCGACTGGAACACCCACTAACAATACAGGAATACGCACAAGATCAGACAGATTAGTCAGAAAACCATTGAAATTTCGAGACATGGACGAACAACATTCAGTGAAGCAAGGCGAACAAAGAATACTTAGGGACAAGTTATTGAATGGAACCCACGAAGTTTGGAAGAGAGCAGAAAACGCGGAGCTCTCCAAATTCAATAAAATGGACGTGTACGAATGGTGCAAAATACCTGTTGGCGTATCACTCATACCGATGATTTGGGTATGCACATACAAAGACAGAGACTTGAAAGGAGCCATATTCAAAGCAAGAAGTGTGGTTCAAGGCTGCAGAAAAAAAGAAGGGAACAACTACAACCGATTTCGAGTCCTGTCACCTGTCGTGGATCTTCTGTCGATCAGACTTCCTACAATAATAGCAACAGAGTATGACTACCCAATCCACCACCTTGACATTGAACTGGCATATCTCAATGCTTCCCTTCCCGACGACTAGAAGATCTACGTGATACCAACTGAAGGATACAATACAAGGAGTGGCTATTGCTGGCGCCTCCGCAAAAGCGTATACGGAATGAGGCAAGCAGGTTACGAATGGTTCCATTTTCTAGCAAAACAGTTGGGAGATATAGGCCTAGTACAAAACAAACTCGAGGAGACACATTTCACCAAGACCACGAATAAGGGAATGGACGTGCTGCGTCAACTTGGTGCTTGATGTGCAATATGGTTTGATCTGTTCAAGTTTCTACCGCATGCAGCCTCGATCTTTCCAACGCGAATGCAGAGACTTCATCAATATGAGGTATTCTCATCCGCTTGTCGTCAAACTCTAGTATCCTGGCACGAGCTTCAGCTATATGCCTCGAATTATGGGTACCCATGCCTTCAAACACCCGGAGTAGTGCACTAGAAAAGCTCTAAAACGAGCTCACGCCATGCAGAGTACCCATTCCGTCTTTATTGTTTCTTTGAGTAAGAAACGGTTCTCAACAATGTGACTCAAGCATTCCATCAACTGTGAGATTAATCTCATCGTAGCCGTTACCCACCATGTACGAAACTAGCACGAGATTAAATATGCGAAAGTCGTTCTGGTGTCTAATTTGATCTGATCACAAAATCTAATACACGAAGGAAACTGCAACACTGTATTTACCTTTTCGAAAAGCCTTTTCGCAGTGGTGATGAAAATAAGTTGCAAAGTTTAAATTGTAGTTCGATATGCATTGGCAGATTGGAAGTATGAACTCTTGCTGGGTGAATTTGGAAAAAACGGTTCGTCTTCCACGACATAGCCAGGCTAGATCCGCGAAATGACTTCATGCTCTTGGAGTCATTAGAATCACTTCATGCTCTTGGAGTCATTAGAATCGACAAGTTCACCCTTATATTCAAATTCTTCACTTTCTTTCAGCTCCACAGAGTTGTCACTGTCGACTAATATCTGCGCGCTATCGTCGTCAACATTCGAGATCGGCCTTTGTTGCACAGAAGCGAGTCGGCCGTCTCTAAACTGATAAAGACCAAAAGTTGAATATTATTTGGGCATAGCGAAGCTACTTACTGATAGATTAAAATAATCATTTGCGGCTGAGACAAATCTCCAGCCTAAGTATGTGTCCTAGTTCCCCTTGCGTGGCTTTCACAAAGTCTAGACATCCCTGCCCCTTCGAGCAAGTTGGAAGCAGGGCATCTTTACATGAGTGCACACAAGTTTACCTTGCGGAGGCTGGTTTCATATTAAAGTTATTTGTCCGGAATCTAAAATCTTGTCCCTGATTCGCTGGGGACGCGGGATAAAACATATGCTTCTTTGAGAACCTTAAGGGCTTAAGGTTGGACCGCACCGAAAGTGATAGGTGGCCACAAGCTTAAGAACCATTGTCAAGATTGCTTTTCATCAGTCTCCACCAAGTTTCTGTTCCAAAGAATTAGTGGGAAAAATTGAAGCAGACTTTAGTGTCATTTTTCCTTCCTCTGCACGACAAGTTTATATTGAATAAATGGAATACAAAGATCAATTACAACCCATGTAAAACAGAGCTTTCTATAGATCGAAAAATCAGTTTCAACTTTTATGGAACGTTTTTGTTATATTCGAAGTTGCGAGGGATAGATCACGCAATCAAAATTTCGCAAATTTCCTCAAAGAGAGCTATGACCTCAAACGAAAAGCAGATTTTCTAATTTGCCTTTGGGATTTGTTTTCAAAGTTTGCCGCATACACTTTTTCTGACAAAACTCTAGCAACACACTGAACCCTGTAGAGGTATATGGCATTTCTCGTGTTTGTGTGATGATAAGTTTAAGCTCCTCACCTTAAACCCTATTCCATGGACCTCAATACATGAAAATAAAGCGGTAGGTACTGCAATCCTTCAGTGAGAATCTTTGTGTAAACGAGCACAACTTCCCTCTTCTTTTTGAATTTGTGTCAAGCTAATTACTTGTAACCTACAGTCAGGCTTAAT